>VZRH01001122.1:628416-680629 GCA_013397555.1 Urocynchramus pylzowi | reverse complement strand
TTTTTTTTTTTTTTTTTTTTACAGTGAACTTCATGCATTGCTGAAATGGAAGCACAGACAGTTTCCTTCTCATATCTTTAAGCACAGAAAGTCTCAACCTCAGTTGTCTGTCTCTTGAGGAACAGTTTGTATTCTTCCTAATGGAAGTAGCAGTTCTCAGATCTTGGTATTAGCAATTCACAATGGGCTTTTAGAAGTTTGGGGGGGCCTGTGGGCTAATTGTCAAATACTGCCTATGGTTCTCAGTTTATTCCACTAAATTCTGTCTGAATAATCACTTTTTGTCTTTACATCATGACTTCACACTACAGATATTTATACTACTTTTTAATTTCCTCTTTATTGTATCATTTACATTTGATTCCCTGAGTGTGAGTCAGTCTGTGAGATGTTATGAACAGAGAGTGTATGTCATACATCTGCTAAAGCTTCAAACACCTTGGGCACTCTGTAGGAATTAAGGAAAAAAGTCTTCTAAAATGATGAAACATGACATTAATATAGAAAATGTCAGTCACTTGTTATATTTTGTCAGATAAATATTATTTGCTGTGCCAGAGTTCAATGCTTAATAATACATTGTTCTTGTCAGTACTGTTTAAAGTGCACATGATTCATATTAAACCTTTATCTTAGCTGATAGTGAAAGTAGGCACTTAGCATTTTCCAAAACCAAATCTCAGTTCAGAAGTTTAATACACTTCCATATTTCCTGCAATAGAAAAGAATTTTCTGCCTACTCCAGAGATTTATTTATCTCAGTAGTATAGAAGAGGTTTATGGTGCCAGTGCTGCAGTTTTACAAGACCTACTGAAACAGTATTTAACAATGCACAGTTTGATAATGCAGGATTTCCATATATTGAAAAATGTTTTCTATTGGAATTTAGTTTAGAATGAAAAAGTATGCTTCCTAGCAGAATGAAAATGAGAGGCAATGTTGCTTGGTAAAAAAAAATTAAGAAGCTTTTCAAAAAATCTGTTATTAGAAGATAAGTATTCACAACATTTTAGAAAAATAAAAAATGTTCTATTTCCAACTTTTTGGTTTTTCTTTATCTTCTAAAATTTTTAAATAAATATAACAGTGTTTTAAATTTTATTTCAATATTGGTAATTTTCATCTATATATCTCTAAATGTAAGAGTGAAAATATTCTGATAGACAATACATATTTATCTAGACTGTGTGAATACCTGGAAATGTTTTTCATATTTGTCCAAACTCAATTAGGTTTGCAAATGTTTGCAGATAACCAGTTTTTCCCAGATTTCCTTTCACCTTTCATTAATATGAGGTTGCAATAGAGAAGTATAACTTTTTATCTTCTCCATTCTATTTAGCAAACTTCTAAACATTCCTATTGTTACACAAACAATGGATGTGAGGGAAGTGCTTAAGTTGAAGGTTAGTTTCAGGTGAAGGTTACACATGGTATTAGGAAATGACTCCTCATTAAGAGGGTGGCCAGTTGCTGGGACCTGCAACCAAGAAAAAGGGGCCGTGGCCCCAAGCCTTTCAGTGTTCAATCATTTGGACAATGCTCTTGGTTTATATGGTTTAACTTTGAGGTGGTCCTGTGTGGAGTCAGGAAAGATATCCTGGGTGCCTTCCAAATGGAAATGTTCTATGGTTCTGTGATTAATTTTGTCATAGAAGGAAATTTTGTACACTGATCTAATCTGGCTGCTGTATAAAAGTTATAAACATAAGGAAGATCTCATATCTTAGACCATGAGTTTTAAATGTTTCTGAATACTTAAAGTTATATATTTATATTAAAAAACATCAAATCTTTTAGTAAGGTAAGCTTGCAGCAACTTTTGCTGTCAAGAACTGCTGCAACTTAATGTGTGTCCAGATTGAAATACAGGTATGTATGTTGATATTTGCCAGGGAACTGGAAATTGTTGTGATATAAAGACTGACACATCAGGGTAGTTTCAAACTTTAAACAACAATGTTACTAAACTCATTTTTCAGTAGCACACTTCATGCAAATGAAGTTCATTTTACATGTTATTAACCATCATCAATAAGTATACAAACCAGTTCCTGTTTATACTTATTTAATGGGCTTTTCTTCCTTCTTCTTCATATTTCCTCCTTGTGCTTGATGCTTTTATGCTATTTGGGGGTTACATCTGTCAGTATTTAAGAGACATTTGTAGAACCCTCTCAATAATATTTGGTCAGCCCTGAAGTGGTCAAGCAATAGGTTGTTGTAGGCCCATTCCAACTGAAATATTCTATTCTATTCTATTCTATTCTATTCTATTCTATTCTATTCTATTCTATTCTATTCTATTCTATTCTATTCTCTTGATTTTAATTCAGATGATATTGCACAATACTCTATTATTCCTGGTAAATATTAGGACTATTTTTAAAAACATTTCTCAATTTGTCCTTGGTATCTCCTACATCTGATGTCCACTGTTTGAACCTTTGGTAGTCATGTTGCTGACATACCTGTGTGAAATTCACAGACACTGTGGCTATACATTCTTAGAACCACCAAAGAGATACTGTTGCTGGTTACACTTTTTAGTTGAATTACTCTTGGTTTGCAGACAAAGCATAACAATTATATCTTGGTTTATATTTTATAAAAATATAATTTATGGGTGTCACATACTTCTGCTTTGGCTACACTGTGTTGCTTTGCCTGCCATGCTAAGTTCAACTTATCAGCTACAATCATTTTTCACCTATGACACCTCTAGAAGGTGATTCATCCCTTTGAAAAACAGGGATTTTAGATGGCTGGATGAATAATCCTCCAAAAGTGCCTAGAAGAATCCAGGACACTCAGTGACTAATATAGGTTAAACAGGGCCCATCAGATGAGAGGAATTACACCTCTATGGCACTGTCAGCCTTTCCACTGACAAGCTGTTCATACATGCAGGAAGTTTTCCAGCATTACTTGTACTAGTGCTAAGTAGGGAAGATCTATCCCTGTTAAGTGTTGCAAAGGTAGACATTTATGGACACATACAATTGCAAAATTGTATTGCCATTGTTGCATTTCAAGTAAACTCAGTATAATTTACTGAGAGAAGTGAATTCTAAATTATTTTCTAGATGAGCACTTTCCTAGTTATTTTCAGAAGGTATTTTTAATCTGTTTTTCAGAGGAAATGTGATATACTTTTAAGGTTAGATTCACTCTTTTTTTTGTACTAGACCTATTTTCCTAGATTATTCAGGTCTCTGAACTTGCAAAACTTAGCTGAACTAATTCAGGTAATATTTTTTGCAGTCTAAGTCATGGTTAAACTTTTTTGTAATACCGAATGTCAAAGGTCAGGAAAAAATATCCTATCCTGAGTCTGGTTAAAACACTGCTTTGGTTTGACAAATATTACAAAATAATAACAAAAGCCTACTTCATACAGAATGAATACTCTTGATGTCGACTTGTCTGTATTTTTTCCCTTTGTCAAGTCAGAGCTCCTCAACTTTCAGTGCAAAAATCTCTGTAGCATCTCTGCTCTTGCTGCATGTCACTGAGCTGTAGCTACTTCTGCTTTTCACAGTTGTGCAGCTCCATTTTTTGATTTTGTTTCTCCCCCTTGACTGCTGTGCCTTTATTTCTGCCTTGGGAGCTCTTGTTTCTCTGAAAAAATATTTGCCTTGTCTGTTCAGATGCCTCATCAAAGCATGTTACTTTGTGCTCAGCCTTGCAAAAATGGTATCCATTTTTTTTTTTTAAATTAGGGAATAATAAAATACAAAACAAAGAAATAAGTTGATGTCTTCTTTTATAAGTTCTACACATCTTCTATGCATTATAAAACTTATAATAACAGATATTAGGCATAAATTCTAATACTGATGTGTAGTTTGGATCACAAAATTTTAATTCATGGCTTCTGCCATGTTTTATAAGCAGCTACCAGACTTGAATTCATTATAATCAATAAGCCACAAAGCAGTTTGAGAATTGATTTTAATAATGACTCTTCAGGCTTTTAGCTGTGCTGTGATCTGAGGTTGTAGCTGGAATTTGAGTACTTTCTGTCTCCCAGTTGTTCACTGTGGAAGTGTTGTAGTTTCCTTGAGGTCTGTATACCCATGGCCATAAGACTGGGCTTTTGCATATCTTACACTTGCCTTGAAAAAGTAGGTTGGAAAAAGTGGGTTGGTGCCCAGATCTGCCTGCTGAGACATAGACTCAAAATTCATTTCCCTAGTTCTTCCTTGTCACTTGGCCTGGGATTGATGTGAATGTTGGGATAGAGAAGCAAGCTACTGCTTGCTTAAGCTACTTCTTAACTAACTAGGATTCATCAGTAACAATTTCTCAGTTTTTACTTTAGTGCTACAGCAGCCAAAGTGCTTGGGATTTCTCAGTAATTTTTAAGTGTTCTTCATTTCTCTACTGTACACGGATGCTTTTTTCAGCCTGTGCTTGTCAGTTGTGGCTGACAGATTCCCCTTTTCTCTTTGAAGGGCAGACCTTTTAAAAGATCAGATGTCCTTTGATCTCGGGTTTGATAATTTTCCATATTCTCAGCAGTCATTTAAAAGACTCCTCCTTGATTAGAGTCTTAGCTGCTATTTTGAAGGAAAGTTCTAATCTGGGATGTGGTTTATTTTTGCAGAGTAATTATTGTTGTTGTTTATAAAGGAATTATTATCAAAGAGAATAAATGACATCCGAACAAGCAATTACAGATTACTTTATAACTAATGAAGGATTGTAAATGTAAATACAATGGCAATCAGTGTTTGTACAAGGTAGATATCCTCTGTTCTCCACACAAATTTCATTGGGCTTCTGAAGTTCCCAGCAGCAGAAGCCAGAGAAGCATCCCACAGAAACCCCCTTGGTTCCTTTAGCAACATTTCCCACTGGGTTATGCTGACATCTAATAAAACAGTTTGTCTGTGATTTTTTTAGGCAGCTTTCAAGTCATGTTTTCAAGAAAATCTGAAATAGTTTTAGTGTGATGCTTTGCAAAGATCTTACAGCTCAGTCTTTATCCACCCACTTTTAATTCTGTGAGATGTCATTGCTGTACTATGTCCTGTGAAAATACAAAGAAAATCATGGTCCCCTTCAAGAAATGTTCAGTTTAATCATAAAAAAGTAAATTTGTATATATAGGGATAAATTTATTCAAATCTCCATAAATAACTATCCATAATTTCAGAAAACTTATCATCATTGATATATTCCTCCGGGCAGTGTCCAAATACTCTGTTTGCTTTGGCCAGCCCTATTCTTAAGAAATCAGTCAATTCATATGTATTACACATTAAAAATATATTAATTTGTTGTCATCTGTGCTTGGGCTTGTATTCCCCACAGTGGTGTTTTTTCAAATATCTCTGTGACAGTCTATTTCCAGTTGAGAAACCTTTTATTCTGATTACAGTTCCTTGAAAATTGCTTAAAGAAGCTGGCCTCCCTGTTTAGAAGGAGAAATACTGTGACAGTCCCATTAGTTCTCATGAGGAAAATGAACAATGTATTAGCAACTACTATTTAACAGGAAATGGGACTTTAATATTTTCTATATAATGCATTTTGAAAAGTTTTTGTTGGGGGAGAAGGGTAGATGAGTGATTGAATGGATAGTCAGTCATAGCTTTTTTATAAGCAGCCAATCTCCAAACAACAAAAAAAATATCATCTGCAAGATCATCTTGAAAAAGCAATAAGTATATACTGAGTAGAATGCTTTAAAAAGAATGAAAAAGGGATTTGTATTCAGGAGCAGAATTTTGCAACCCTTGCTGGTGTAGGACTGAGAGCATTTTTTCACACTTTCCCTTCGTGGTTTCTGAAGTGTAGCTGGGAATAAAGGCGTATGGGTTGGAAGACTACATGTGTGTTGAATAGCCATCTGTTACAGTATCCCTTGGGGATAATACATCAAAGGAGATTTCAAAATGGAAATGCTATATGACCATTGCAGTGATGTCTCAGTTCCCAGAAAGACTTAAATCAAGACATGAGAAAGTGTGAATTGCTTCTACTCTTAGGTGTTAGTCTTGTAGCCCAATGTTCACAGATTAAATGTCAACACTGTAAGCTATCATCCTGCTTATCAAAGCACCAATATTTCCAAAATGTGTGTATCCCCAAACCCCAAACAGTCTCCTTTGCCAGATCTCTAATGCTTCTGCTCATCTCCAAAGCCATTTCTCTTACAGTGTCCTACTGTGTCTTTGATATGAAAACCTTACCACCCTGGAAACTGAGCTACAGTCAAATTAATTTAATAAAATAAATAATGTAAATAGTACAGAACTGATTGCATTAGCCAGTTTCATATTTAATTCATAAAACTTTCCATGTTTTAATTTACTTGCTGCTGCTACTGCAAAATTTACATTTTTCTTCACCACAGGTTTGCTGGAGAAAAAACCATTTTCAGTTTTAGATAGAATACAAAATAGTAGGAAAAGATAAAGGATTAAATGTGGAAGTGAGTTAAATTGTATCACTGTGGGGAAAACAGATGAAGTACTGCTGCTTGTTGGCAAAACTTAGTTCTCTAGCAAGGTTTTTGTAGTTTTGTGATAGTTTTTGTGATAAAATGAAGATTGGCCTTATCTGTATTTTTGCTAGTAGTATTGTTGCTATTGTTCTTCTGATGATTACACCACTGATGTAATAAACCCTTCACAGACAGACAGAGCAAGGCCTTGGTTTGGCCCAGGCTTGGGACAGGTGCCCCTCCATTCTAATGGTGTGCAGTGCACCTGTAGGCCAGGACACAAAGGTGCAAACTTCATCAGCTCTGAGGGAACACTATAATTAAGCCTGGGCAAGGAGCTTTGCTGACTTTCTTTTCACAATTTTTGCAGCTCATTGCACTGCATTTTGTTTCCAACTAATATTTTTGGATCATATTGATAAGAAGTTCTTTGAGATCTCTTTTTCTATTTGTTTTAAAGGACTTGCAGTGACTTGGAACATTATGTTTGCTTGCTTCAATCTGTGATTGAAGTTATGTTTGGGTGAAGAGGCATATATAGATCTTATGCTGGTCTCTATACTTCTGTGTTTTCTGCTCCCTCAGTGCAGTTTCTGGCCCAGAGCAACCTCTCCATGACAGCCCAGCCAGGTGCTGCCTTCCTCAGCTTCCAGCTCTCTTGCCCCTTAGAAGCTGCTGGCCTCTCTGTTCCCTCATGGAGCTTTTTTACCTTTCTTAAAGAAGCAGATTTATTCCTACCTGCCTTATAAAGTAACATGCAATTTACAGAAATATAAAAATGGTAGAAGGGTGTTCAGAGAAAGTTTCAATCTGACTCAGCCCTCCTGATTTAGATCTTATAATTTCTGGGTGCAGAATGAAATTAAGGCATCTTAAGCTCAATGTCCTATTCTCTATAATCTATTCTCCTGTTGAGTTCTGCTAGTTTAGCAGAAATTTTGCATCTTTCCTTTTGTGTGTGTGTTTGTGTTTTGTTTGGTTTTCTGTACATCTAGGTGAACACTCCTTCCTTCAGCCATTCTCTTTGTTGTCCACAGTAGCAGCAGAGAGGCTAACCAGGCAGAGGATGGGGGAAGCAAAGGGAGGAAAGCAAGAGAAGAGAACTGCACTCTGTGAGCTGGGTGCAGTTAGACTAATGTCTTCTTTTACTGCATGCCTTTGCTTTTGTCTCCTACCCCACTGCCTTCCTTATGTTAGAAATCTTACTATGAGAAAGGCAAGAATCATATCTTGTTTAGGAATAGCCTGGCAGTCTTCCCTCTCTACCCTTGGGGGCTCCCTGTATCCTTTCATCATTGTTGTTCCATGGCCTGTGAACCTGAACTCAGATTTCCCAGTTGGTGAGATAGCATGATGTTTCTTACCATCTGGCAAGTCAGTATTTTCATACAAAAAGTTTTGGATTAGTAGTACAAAGGAGCTAATTATGTTCAGTGAGTGTTTCATGGCATGCAATTATGCCCAAACAAACACGAAATTAATTGTGGAAATGTTTTCTCCAGCAACTCAACTGATCCAAAGATAAAACAGTGTGCATAAAGAAATAGTGGTTTAAAAGCAATGAAAATGCTATTTAACACCTACAGCATAGCTAATTTCTCTATATATCCTGTATTGCAATTCTTTTGGGGTTATAGATTGGCAAATATACCTTGGGTATAGTTCATTTACAGAGAATTCCACTGCATGTCCTTTAGCATAGTCCTGTGGCAGTAGGGTTTTACTTTTTACTCTGAGGTTTCATAGTGAGTTTCCCACTATGAAGAGTTCATTTGCTATTTTTATAAAACCTGTATAAATGCTTGTTTCCTATCTAAATTTTATTTTTCATTAATTTCAAACTGAACTACACAAGGATAATGTGTATTTTTAGAAAATATGCAGGTAAAATTGAGTATTAGAAAACAGAATTTTTCATGAGTCAAAGTTTGATAATTCTTGAGCTGAAGTTATTTTTTGTGTTACCATTTATGGTATTTTATTTCTGGTAAGTTCCTGTTTCTTTTTTCTTCTCAATAAATATGTAGTTCTCTTCTAAAAAGTTGAAATGAAGATATATATTTCTGCTTCAAATTTGTGATATCAAATAATTACTGAAGAAATTATCCTTTGTGGTCATCTAGTCTATATTTCTTTCACAAATGTTGTGCTTCTTTCTTAGTATCACAAGTAACCATAGCTCTTTTGTGGGGAAAGCCTCATGAATACTGCATAGAGGAAAATTACCAGCTTCTGTGTGTCATGCACAATTCCATTTTTAAAACAGACAAGAACAAGATTTGCTGTTTTGCAAGTGTTACAGTGTAGACTTGTCATTGACTGCCACCCTCAGACCCTTTACTGGGGATTTTAATGATTTTCTCTTTCATAATAAACTTTAATGTACATGTCTTATGTACATTGAAGACTTGTCTTTAAGTTCAGACTATGCAGGAAAGATTCCTGATGATTATGAAGGAAATACTTTTAAGGCATATGAATATATAGGTTTTTCCTATTTTTACTGATATTTGCATGTGCTACATCTGAAATGTGCATGAGACTAATCTACTATTTATTCTAAATTATCAAAGTACAAGAGAAGCTGAAATGTTCTGTACATTTTGTATTTAATTTTAAGCAAATTTTCACTATTTATTTAAGGTGAACCTGATAACCTGGTGTTAAACCTTGTTCTTGCCAAATTTTTTTGTCAAATTTTTCTTGTCAAATGTTCTTGTCAAATTGTTTCCACTGTCAGAACCCTCGCATGTGCTGTTATTGCTCCTCTGTTTTCAAATGACTGTGGGAAAAGCTAATGTACCCCGTGTTTTCTTTAAGTATAGTGAGAAATATTTGTAAACAAGTAGCAAACAATATTATTTTTAATAATTAAGATTGTTGAAATACATAGATAACAGCTGGGACCTACTTGGTATTTAAGCCAAGCCTACTCTCCTTCTTCTGACATCTAAGCAATACTCACATAGTGATTCCACACTGAAGGAAGTAGGAGAGTCCTTTGTGTTGGGCTCTTGGTGGGGGGAGAAGACAGGGCTAGCAGGAGTCTGATCATGACTGAGACCCAGCATAAGCTGAAGGGGCTGAACAGCTAAAATACTGATTGTACATATTGTACTCAATGTACAATACTAATTCTAAATGACCTTTCAGTGTATAGTAGCAAAGTAAATATCTGATTACTGCAGGAAGATCCATAGCAGAATGGGGAGCTATGAGAACATAACTGTATTTTTTATAGTCTGACCTTTGTACAATAGTTCAGGATCAAGAGCTCTAAGAGAAGTGGCAGACTGTACTGTTCACACACACTGCACTCTGTGAACAGTCCAGTGGCAAGGTATTCCACACAAATAGCAGAAATTAATTTGCAAGTTTTTATTTAGAAAGATGACACTGGAATTTGCAATAAACTTGAATAAACTCTAATGTAAGAAAGTAGCTAGTTCTACTTCTACTTAAAATTACAGCAAAACACAAAGAGAATCTTAAAGTCTTCCTGATTTCTACATCCAGCTGTTAGATGCATACATTTTCTCCAGGCGTGGCATCTACCTGTAGCTTTCACCAGGGGACAGCACCAGAGAAGAAGGAGGGTGGCAACAATGCACTGAAGCTGTGGAATTTGTCTTGTGTCAGCACATTCCCTGCCAGGCTCCAGTGCCCTAAACCCTCTCCTGCCATACTGGGGCATAACTGGGACATATTGCTGGCAATGTGTGGATGTGTCTGAGGTGGGCCCATAGATGCAAGGCATCTTCTTCTGTGAGTCTGATGATGAGCCTTATGAGGCCTGAGCAAGACAAAAACATGACAGAAGAAACCATAAGCAAATGTGACCCACCTTGCTGTGCTAATTTTTAGGATGTAACGAGTCTTAGCATTCAGTTTCTCAGACTGCCAAAACATGATGCTGTCTTAAATGGAAGTTTTTATACTCTCTGTAACAGAACAGCCAAAATTAGCGAGCCCAGAACATCAATGAGTTCTGTTGCTATGCTAAGAAGTATGAAAAGGCAAAGGATTCATGAATCAATTATAATTTATGTTTCTAGGTGTGTACAGGTATATATGACTGTTTGGAAACCTGTCATTGTAAGATAAAATAGGTATTTTCTTTTTTCTTTATTCTAAAAATATGTTTTTTGCTGCAGGAATGTCTTGTATTCACTGTTGCAAACCAGAAGTCAGTGCTATATCGTCCTTAATACAGGAGGATTTATGTATCAAATTAGCTTGGAGAAATATTTTAAGAAATCACAAAAGTAGAATCTCTAGCACAAACTTCACAGTTAAAAATGGCTGAGGAAGAGAAGAAATACAATGTAGTGATAGTATAATACTTGGTCTCAAAAGTACAATCAGAAATTTTATTGTTTAAAAATCTCTGCAGCCCTACTGAAGTCTGTGCTGCTTCACATTTGTCTCATATTTACCTCTATCTGCATTAAGAATTTCTGTTGAAAGATGCAAAAATATCCAGATTTTTAGGATATTACATCTTTAAAAAAAATGAAGAAAATATTTGACATGAAGGAGAAAAACTATGTCTTGGAATTTACTAGCTTTGTTGGTGTGTTTCCAGAGGGGGATGAGGTTGCCCAGGGAGATTGTGGTGTTGCCATAGCTGGATATATTAAAAAATCATGTGGACATGGTCCTTTGCAATTTGGGTCTAGGTGTCCCTGCTTCAGCAGGGTGATTGAACCTCTAGATGACCTCCAGAGGTCCCTTCCAACCTCAGCCATTCTCTGATTCTGTGATCTTCAAAGGAAAAATCTTTGGACCATTACTGCCAGGAGATGCAATTTTTAGCATAGCAACTTCAGGTATCCTGCCTCAATAGTACCCCTGAATACTGCAAGAATGTTGCTGCTTTTTTATAAGCCCTTTATTGTTTCAGCTTCATAGATGGGCCAAGATTTGAAAAGGAGTTTATTGTTAGCTGAACTATTTTTCTATGCTGAACTTTTCCAGTTATATCCAGCAAGGCCTCATTTTCACCACAGCTCTCATTAGCATGAGATAGTATTTAATATCGCAAGTATAATGTGACTTTTAAAACTGAACAAAACTTTCTCCAGGCTGAAAAAGTTCCAGATATCTCACCCTTTCCACTTAGGAGAGATTCTTCAATCTCTTAGTCATCCTTACAGCATTCCCTTGGATTCCAGTACATCCATGTGCCTTGTGCTGAGGAGGAGCCCATCTCTGCAGGTGTCTGTCCAGGTGCTGAGCACAGGGACAGGATCACCTCCTGTCACCTCCTGGGGCATGCTGGCAGTGCCTTACCTAATGCAGCCCAGGTTACCAACAAATGAATTGAATGAACTGAACCCAGTATGATGTAATGAAGTAAACACAATAAAAACTAGCTACTAAGTTAAAAAGAGTACTGAGAAATTCTCTGAAGGATATTATCAGAAATATTAACTTTCTGTGATAGAAATGCAAAATTCATGCTTCTGTAGTTCAATTTTGCCTTTCTCAAGTTTAGGAAATTTTAACTGTGTGTTCAAATTGATTTGAAGTGCAAAGTCTTTGTTGGCAGATAGCCTGATCAACTTGTTTTGGTTTTATATGATGACATGCCTGCACTTTATTATCAATGAATTCCTGAAAATAAAGGCAATCATATCACAAAAGGAGGAGAGTGAATCACTCAGTTCTGTTAAATTCTAGTCCTGTGAACACTCCCAGTAGCATACACTGGCCACACTGCTGTAATTCAGCTGTCACCTAGAGCAGAGCCTCAAAAAATATTTCTTCACATTTTTGAGGGGTAAATATGTACAATGCTCTGAATCTGTCATTTAAAGTAAAGAAAGTTTTGGCACAAAAGTTTAAAATAGGCAAAGGTAAAAGAAATTCTTTTTTGGTTTAGATTGAAAATTTATCAGAGGAGTAAGCTGGATAGAACCGTAGTTTCATTCTCTGCTTTTGACATGCCACTGGCTAGGTCCATAAACATTCTAGTGTTTAGAAAAACACTCAAAATAAATAATGAAAAAGGAGGCAAAATATAGAATATGAAAGCCTTTGGTTCTTTAAACAGAATTTATTATGTTCAAAGTTACAACCTGATAAAAGGCAAGCATAACTTGAATTAAAATATTAATCCATCCATGCCATTTAGTTCTTTAAAATATTCATAGCTTTTTTTTTTAGTGGTCATGGTTTGTGTTGAGGGGGCAGTAAAGTGGGGGAGGCTTTGATGAAAAAAAGCTTTCATCGAAACCAACACAGTCAAACTGACAGGAATGTGAATGAATTTAGAAAATTGGTCCAGTTGGGAGTTATGCTATTGTAGAAAATCCTCTTTAAACTTCATAGTCCATATTCATAAAACACTTAGAATACATCAATATCTTCCTGCAAAATCCATTTCCTTCTCTCTGTTTCTAATGCAGACTTCCAGCTTGGTCTTATTTACTCCCCCATTTGTTCTAGTTTCCAAGTACTATCAGTACTATTCAGCTGCCAAAAAAATATGTCTCATATTTTCCCTGTGTGTTTAATTCTTATTTTGTCTGCTCTTTCCCCTCATCCTGCTTTCTTTTTTTTTTTTCTTTTCTATTTCTCACTGTATGATCTTCAAGGCAGAAATCCTGTATTTTTAAAATTTTGCATTTAAAAAACTCTACATTGACTCTTCTCAGATGAAAAAGGGACAGCTGACAGTCTGATTTTATTTGTGACAGTGTAAGTTCATGCAGGGTGGATAGGAGAACAAAATATGCAACAATATGCAACTGCCTTGCAGTTACATGGTTTGACTATATCTTCTTTTATAACAATTCTAATTTTTTAAGTCTGCCTATAAAATATAGCTTGCATCCTATTTCAAGATTCTTTGCTTTTATTATATGCATACATTTTAAAAATGGAAATTCGAAGATGGAAAGAAAGAAATGTGAGCAAAAGATGTCTGAGGAAGATAACTAAGAGAGAGGGGGGCTGAGTACCCTGAGCTGGGCATGTGAAAAACAAGTCACAGGCAAGAAGATGAAATAGGAGAATAGAGGAGAGAAAGAGAAGAAATGGAGAGTGACATAAGGTTAATTGTGCAGATGAATTAATCTGGTGGCCAAAGAGAAACAGTCAGTAGTTGTAGTGACTGGAAGCACAAGTGGAGTGCCTCCAGATTCTGCTTGCCCTTTTATACTGTATCCTAATTGCTATATTCCCTCACTGAGTCATTCATACTCTTTTCTAATAAGCAAAGGTAATGCAAGAGGCAAAGGAAGGATCTGTAAGATATGTTATGGAAGAGAATGCACTGAGCCCTTGTCTTCTTAAAATAGAAAGCTTGATTTTTTTTAAGCAACAAATATGTTGAAAACAGTTGATTAAGAGGCATTTGTGAAATTTCCCTCAAATGTATGATTTTATCTTTGTGTGACTACTGCTAAATGAAGAACAAAGCTTTTTCTACCTCTTCTTGTGTTTGGTGGGGGGAGAGTGTGACAAATACATAGCAGTCTAGGTAAAATGCAATGATTGTTTATTGTCAGCCAAAATAACTGTAGGGAAACTCAACAACAGAAATAAAAACAATAATAAACTTAAAAAAAAAGTTAAAAATACAGTTCCTGTGGGCATACTAAAATACCCTTTAGATAAGTGTCAATTTAGTTCAAGGTGATAAGAGTATCAGGTTTATCTTTTATAAAGCGTGTTGGGTTGAGCTTTTTTCCTTGTGTATAAAAATAAAGCCAAATTTTTGTCCCAGTGGTTTTCCTTTTTGAACTGTAAAAGGAAATAGTTTCCAGAGTTCCCACAATAATTAGATAGTACAGAAATTTTCACTAACATTAGTTCACTAACAGGAGTTCTTTAAGTGACCTTTTCCAGTTGTAGAAACAGCCCTCAATTTATCTTGCTAAAATTCCAGAGAATATGGGGCTTATTATGTGGACATTTTATAAAGTAACCTCCATTGGAAAGAAAATGAATTGATTATATTTTTAATAACTTGTTGTAAACACTCATAGGACATTATATTCTTTACCATTACCTTTCAAACAATGTGGTATGCTTGCAGTATTGTTTTGGAAAAGGAAAACTTCCATACTTCATTGTATTTTGAAACTGATTCGCTGTGATATCATACAAATTTTGTCTGACTTCTACTTAAATTTTAGGAAATCCAACCCTATAAATAACAAGAAAACTGTCTTGTAAAAGGAATTCACAGGAAATATCCTTATATTAAATTTTAATTAGTTGTGATCCAAATTGAAAGGAAACAGAATATTTTTTTGCTGACATTCCTATATAATCATAAATTCTGGATTTTATGTTTATCCTGTAAATTGTTTTGTTTCATAATTATATAAGGGAATTAACTTTTGGGCTTTCCTCCCTAGCAATATATGCAAATGTGACAGGCTGTAAAAGTACCTGTATGTAGAGTTAAAGATGAGCTATTTCAAAAAGCTAGAACTTCCCTTCACTGGTGCATTTTCTGAGAAACAAAGACAGCTGCAAATGTATTCATCACTGACATTCTGAAAGACTTCAGAGTTCTAGGTTTTATACAAGGTGATAATGCCATTGAAGCCTTTTCACATTGTTTGAAAACAGATGGCATACAGTCCTGAAAAATTCTTGCAGTCACAGTTAAGGATGGAGCCATGGACTACTTTCCTGTACACAGGTCAAAGAGTGCACGTTGCCTGTACCTTGGCACACTATTAAGGTGAGATCAAGATTCTTTCCCCCATGTCTTCTACAGAAAAAAAACCCCAAGCATGCACAAAACCCAGAATTTGTGCTGGTCCTCGAGAATAAATTTCATGATGTGAACAATTGGGGTACCAAATCAGGCCACAGCTTTTCTGTGCAGATAGCTGTTTGAATTGTAATGCAATGCTTACTAAAAATACAGCAGCAAATAGGAAACTACTCACATTGCAGTTATACACAAGTAGACAAGACAAACAAGGTCAAGTGTTGCAGTAAACAGTAAAAATTCTGCTATACAATTTCTATGCATTCCAGGACAGTTGAAAAGACAAAAAGCTGTTTCTTACAATTTGCTACCTCTTATTTTAATTTATTAATAAATTACCCTCTATCACATTTCTCACAAAAAAATGCTTTGCAATTTAACCCTGTAGATCTAAGTTCCAGGCTTTTCTGGAACACTCTCTATTAGCCATAAAAGCCATGCAACTATTTGCAAATTGACAACTGGTGTTTATAGAGCCTTATTGCACTTGAAGAGAGTCCAGGAAGAACATCTAGTACTTTCCTCTGTATTTTGAAAAGACCATAATTCACATATCTGAAATGGGTAATTTTAGTTATTATGTCATGCTGTGAAGTTCATTTTTCCCTGTTCCTGGTTGTTAACAGGATATAAAGATGTTCCATGTTCAAGAAAAGGAGACTTTTGTTTGAATGGAAATGTGAAAGGGAAACATGCAGATAGACTATAAAGATCTTGATAATTTAAAATAATGTAGGGATTGGAAGAAAAATACCTGCAAAATTCTTTTTCTTTTGATTATGTTGGGTTTTTTTTCCCAGACCACACTATCTAGTGTTTATACAACGAAGTAATAGAAGCAAAAGGGCTACATGTATTATTATCAGATGTAAAATATATTATGAACACACCTGAAATTTGCCAAAGCCCTGCCTTTGGGAAGATATTTCAGATAGAAAGAACTCTTCAGCATCACCCCTGACCCTGAGTATGTTTGAAGGCCATTTTCTGCCTGTTCAGGAAAGTCAGTGTTAGGCCTTTTAACTTTGCTTTACAGAAGGATTCATTCATATTCTGTGGTACTTCAGGAGTCCCTCTGGTGTCAGGTAATCTTCTTGTGCAGATGTGTAGAGTGTGTGAACCTGGTTTAGCCTCATTCAGGGCATCTGAAAGTATAACCACAGTAGAACAGAGAGAGAAATAATTTCTCTTTAATATAGGGCTGGGGTAGGTTACATCTGCCTTTATGCTGGGAGTAAGGAGGCCTAAAAGAGTTTGCCTTTGTTTGATTTGCTCCAAGACAGGACAGCAGCAAGGTCCCTTTTGTTACAAGACTTTTTCAATTCTACTGGCTCTTGTTTTTAGTTTCTTTGGATTTTATCATTATGTCTCAAAACAAACACTTTTTCACAATGGAAAATTATTTACAAGTTTATCTGGCAAATTTTACATTTTTCTTTTTCTGTAAATTTATAGGGAAAAATCTTCCACCATGCTTTATGGGCTCAAAGCTGTATTTTTAAGAAGACAGGAAGTGCACTGTGAATTTTCTAGTGTTTGTTTACATAATATGGAACAAGGATGGGATAATAATCTTCAGATTTTCTAATGCTCTAAGCACTGGCTGCAAGTAAAAGGCAGAAAGTAGCCTTTTGTGCTACTTGTGCAAAGCCTTTAAGAAAAAGGAGCAGCAAAACCCAGTCTGTCATCTATCAAAGCACCAGCAAAGTGCTAGCACCGTTCAAGAAATTAATGATCGTGAATTCCCCTGAAAGAAATTATCCCCATTCAACTTGCTCTGGATTTGTAACTCCTTGTGAGCAACAGAATCCCAAAAGAAATTAAAGCTTCCCTATTTCAGTGCCTAAAAGACTAAATATTTTGAGATAATTCATGTGCACAAGATGTATCCTTTTGCTGGCAAAAGAAGGAAGAATACATGAGAAGACTGTACAAAAGTATAGTACTTACAATTAAGTACTTACAAGTACTACTTGAGGAAATTTTACTGAGGCAGTCTTAAGGAAACCCAAAACTATTTAACTAACAATCCTTTAATTTATTAACTAACAATCCTTTAATTTATTAAGAGAGAGTGGAATTTTTAACTTCAAGGGAAACCATTTACATTTGGCATAACATTATATGATTTGATTTCTTCTGAACACTGAAAATATCACGGTTAAGGAAGAGTTAAATTTGAAATGTTGAAAAGCATTGCAAGACAACCAGTGGCCATGCCTGTGTAATGTGATAGATGCTCACTTGCCAGAAGCATGGAACTGCATTTGTTTGCTGATTCTGTCACATCGTATGTGTACGGTTTGAATGAGAAATTTGGGGTAAATTGTGGTTCTGTAGTCCATTCTTTCTGACAGCCACAGTGAGCTGAGTGAACTTGGGATCAGGCTTTTGTTATAAGTGAATGCTTATGACTTGATGTCATTGTACTTTAAAAGCTTTAAAGGGTTATGAGAAGTCAGAAGATGTGGCATCCATGTGCTGCTTTTGTGTCACAGTATCATACCGAGCTAAATGTCTGGAACTGATTGAGTTTCACTTTGTTCTGCACAACCTAGGAAATCCTTTTACTAGTATGCAGAAGTGTGTGTTCTTTGCATTCCCCATCCTGCAGAGGTTTCCATCAGTCTTGCCTTTTTTATTAATAACGGTAAGAATGTAAATATGTAATTATGTGTAATTTCAAAATAATTATTTTCAGTGTTTTCCTGAGTATAGCTTTGTCGTTTCTTCATCTTTTAAAATCTCAGAGGCATCCAGCTATTTTGAATGTGTCTATTTGATAAATGCAGAGGGCTTTTAGACTCAGTTGTTTGTTTATTGTGCTTCCAAACATTTTGAATATCTGTTTAGTATTCAGTGAAATAGTGTATGAAAAAACATCTGTACTACAGCTGCAATGACACCACCTTTATGTTTGATCTTCAGGAAATCCAATGTATTGGTATATTTATATTTTTCTAGGTTTTTAGGGGTTTAGGGCTTTAGGAATAATAACCAAGTGCAGAAATTGTAAACTTTTAACCATGTTTAAGTGAAGCAGCTCAATAATGTAAGTGCTGTAGTCACTTTAGTCTCCTCATCTGCCTTCTTGAGTGCACCTCAAAAGTTTGAGTTGTAAGAAAACAGTTAAAAAATTTATTATTCTTTTATTTTCCTTTCTTTTTTTTTTTCTTCCTCACAAGTACTAATCCACAGGAAAAGTACTGAAATTATCTCAGGTGTTTCCAGTGTCTTTAATGAGAATCCTTAATGTATAAAATACCTTGAGTAATGATCTGTTAATTAAGAATTGCCACTTCACAGAGGCTCTTCACCATGCTAAGTGATTGAAATAGACAGAACATTGTATGATCTTCTTGAACCTGTTTTAAGTATTTATTTTCATTTACTATATAAATAATAATGACATCTTTCCCACAAGGCTTCAATGTCTCATTTATGTTTAGATTGGGGAAGCATCCTAGTTCATCAAAATATTTTCTAAGGAATATATATAGAAATGTAAACCCAAATATTACCCATCTAAATATTGCTCCTGTTAAAAGTGTCATAATCACTGAAGTTAGGTCAGGAACAAATGTAGTCTCTTGACCTTAAATTCTAAAAATGAATTTATCTGTAATGCTTCAGAAGAAAGTGAAATTTTACTTTAATTGATGTAAGAATACTAAATCACATTGGAGCTGACATTTTAGTGTTTGGAAATTTATTTTTGCAAACTTGTTTTTTCTTGAATGAGGTTTTTTATAAAACATTTTCTATCTGGTCTTGTTCTTAGAAGACATAAATTGGCATGCAAGTGGGATTTTTGTTTGTTTTCTCCTTAACACAAAGTTAAGGAGAAACATCTTTTCTATGTAGTTGAAGTCTGAAGGCAGAACCTGAATATTAATATTTTCATGCACAAACTCTGATATTGAATTTGTTGAAGCTATTCTTAGCAAGAGTGGCTAGTAGATTCACAGTGTTCTGCAACTATCTGAAATAATTATGAGACATCTAACCCATAAGAGCTGTATATCTAGAGCAAGCCTTGAAGAGCAAAGGCAAAGGAGCTTTTCCAGCAGAATGATGCATTTAAAATGTTCTTATTCTCAATTCTGGTCTTGTTAAAAAAATAAAAATATTCTACCCACAGAGCAACCATACCCATTTTCGTTCAGAAGGTTCTCAGTGAAATTCAGGAACTTGAAAGGAAACTTAGAGGAAAATTCTTATTTCTCACAATTTAGACTGGTTTAGAATTGCAGGAGGCCAAAAGAGAATGAAAATGCTATTTGTTGTGGATATAGCTATGTCAATTCTATATTGTCTAGTTAGAAAGGAGACATTTTGAAAGAGGAGGTCTGATCATGAAGCCAAAGTATGAGCTGTCCTTGGTAGGAAGAGTATCTTAAGAAAGCTGAGGTTGCTGAAACCTCACTTTGTTATAAACATACACAGAAGTAGGATTGAGTTTTAGTGGATACTTTCATATTTAATTCCCATCACATATGAATTTTCCATTTCCTATTCTCCGTGCTCCTCACTGACTGAACAGTAAATAAAATCTCAGTTGGCATTTCTGCACTGATCTCTTTCTTGAGACTGTATTTTAATATGAGCACCTCATCCATCTGCTTGCTCTCAAATTTCCTCTTGGGCTTAGAACACAGGTGCTACTGAAAGACAATTTGTTGAATATTTGATAAAGTTTGCCGTATGTTTACAAGTAACGAAAGGTCACCACCCTTGTTTATTGGGATTTCAGCTATCCTGTGCTGACTGAGTGGAACTATTGATGTAAAAGATATCAAGCAAACAGGTGAGCACAGCCTTTAAGGCAATAGTTTTTAAAGATATAATTTACTACAGTGCAACTTTACTAATATAAAACCACAAGCATTTGTTGGCTGCCAGAGAATCAAGAACTGTACTGCAGTGAATGGTATCTTGAAGACTAAGAGCATTCCTGGAGTGAACCCAATCTGATGTGTCTGAACAGGCATTATTTCACAAAACATTTCAGAATATCATTTCACATTATTTGCTTCCTATTCCAATAAAGAGATTGCTGTGTGTATTAAACATTGCAACGAGTTAGCCCTTTTAAGACAGACACAACTGGGTAGTACAAAGCAGGATTTCCTTTCCATCAGCCCCTTTATGTGACATGCCCAGTTTCACCTGAATTTACGAAGATCTTCTGAATCTGTGCTATTGCAATGAAGGATATTGAAGACCCAGACAAAAAGAAAAGTCTGCTGTAAATCATACTAAATTGATGAGCATAGCATTACTTGGTATTTAACCAAAACAGAATATTTGATACTGCCTTTGGCTTAACCTCTGAAGGTTTGTAAATTGTTCAAGTGAAAATGTACAACTGCATCTGATCAAATCACAAATTAAAAATTAAACTTTTAGACAGCTATGGTTAGCACAGGGAGGATTATTTTTATTTTAGAAAACAAATCTTATTTATGGAATAGGTGGCTCTCTTAAAATAGTCAGTGGGAATATTGTCAAATACCAAGTAGCTGTGCTCCATTTGAGTATTTAAAAATCTGTTATGTGTTTCTTCCAGGATTTATTGCAGTGTAATTTTAGGACCAGTTCCTGCAATTTTTCTTTAAAAGCTTCAGAGCAAGTCACATTAGCACTGTTTTGATTTCAAGAAAACTGAAATTTTATCTTGGTCTGAGAGCTGGTGTTAAGATCTTCTGAAAGTGGATCCATTTACCAACACAGTAATGCAGAGATAAGATCATTATTTGTGTATTTGGCATTGTAGAGTTAATTACCTTGCACACATTGAAATGTTCCTTCAACCTTAGCCTTAATGAACTGAAAAAGAAAACACCTTCTTTTTTGTGTGTCAGTCACTACTGAACATAAAATTAATGCTTTTGGTTAAAAGCCTCCTTTCAGTATGAATCTTATTGCTGTGTTCTGTATGTTTTATGCTCTTCCTATCCAGCAACAGGCCAGTTTTCCAGATCATCATTGAATTGAAGCTTATAAAGCCTTTTCCTGAGCAAAGTAGAGTTTGAGAGGCTTTACTGAGAAAATGGAATAGAGGTCAAAAGAGCTGAGTACGTTTCAATCAGCACTTTTGGTGAAATAGCCAAAGTTATGTATGGTAGCAAGCCCAATATACTTTTTATCTCACAACATCATCTTTGTTTCCATAAAAGGCTTTTAAAGGTGTGAATGTTTTTATTTTAGGTTTGACAGAAGAGATTTTATTAGATTTCAAGGGGAGATGGTTTTCTATTCTCTGCAATTTATTTATTCTAAGGAAAAGGGGACCCTTGAAAGAGTCTTAATAAAGATCTGTTTCAGGTACAAAATGATGGCAATTTTCTTCCATGCTGCAACTGGCAGTAATCTTCTCAAGAGTTTTACATCTGCTGAGTTGCAGGACTAGCATTCTGTCCTAAAGTTTTTCAACCAACTTATGGAAGAAGCCAGCTGATGGATACTTATGGATGGTGATATGGCAGCTTTATTACCACTTTTGATGAATGAAGGAATCAATGTCTGCCTGAATCAGATGTAGGACTTGAAAGAAGATTTAGATAGCTTTACATTACATTTTTCTATTATCTTGGTGACAATTGCAAGGATATATATGAACTATATAAAATAGTTCTCTCAGCATGGCAGACACTTAACTAGAAGTATGATCACTATCCTGCTGGCAGCAGCCTGCCAGCTAAAAACCAGCTCCTCTCTAGTTTTTTGCAATTGACCTAAGATCAGATGCCACCAGAGTGAGGTAACTGCATTTGGGACTATTTGCTTTATCTGAGATAAAAAGAAAGTGTTTGAAATCTCTATGTCTTCTTACAGTATATCTTCTGTGTGGGGACTTGATCCTAATAAATGACCCAGTTAGGACACTGAAAGAGTCTGTCTTCTCAACCACTGCATCATGGTGGTATTTCTGAAACAAGCCAAGAATTCCTAAATTAGCTGTAGATGCCAGGAGGACAAGCTAATTCAATATGCACACACATCTTGAAAGTGTCAGGTGTCTAACCTGTGTTGTAATCCTCATGCTTTTGCTGAGGTCTTCATTGTAGGTCCTGCAAATGCCTCTGATAAACTTGCAAAAGTTACAATCAATCATCTACTCCTTGTAGGTTCATTAACTAATAGGGACTAAGGAACTAATATATCATATCTAAGAAAAGTATTACTCAGTATTCTTTTCACTCAATGTTACTGAAGAGTACATAGCACACCAGATCTTTTCTATTCAAATATTGGCAACAACCTGTGATCTGTTATTGGCAAAGTAGATTCATATGGACCAAATGGAGTCTATGTCAGTAAGTGATAAAACTCATTTATCACAACATACTGAGGGCCCAAATTTTGTATTCCAAAGAGGGTCAGGAGCAATTTCCTATATATGCTCTATCTTTTATTTTGATAATTTTTTTCTTAGTCCTATTGATCAATAAGGATGTTCTTTAATCTAATGTATCCTTAATCATCCCTTAATATCCAAAATCAGTGGGGATCAACACTGGCACATTTCTTAAAGATAGAATGGTATATTAATTTGGCTAACAGTAAATCTTTCTCATGATGAGGTCTGGATCATTGTCCCCTCTTTTTTTACTGGTGGTATTCTCTCAAGCCTGTCAGGTTCATTACATGTAGCCACCTCCCCTCTTATATCTTTCTAGAGGATGATGATGGCTACACAAAGCCCATATTTACCATTCATGTTCTTAAGCTTTTGTTATCCTGATTGCCCTGTTTTCACTTTTTTATTGGTATTAGTCTACCAAAAATTAAAGGAATTTTAGAACAGAAAATATCTACTTATTCTGATTTTTAATTAGGAAATTAAAAATCCAGGTTGTTTTAAACATATCAGTTCATGAAAGTGTTCTACATCCCACCTGACCTAGTCATGACTGTTTTAACCTGACTGAGTACACATATTTCAAAGAAGTCTGTCCCAGGTTAGGAATATAAATTTCTCAAGATGCAAATCATCCAAGATATTCTCAATTTAAAAAAAAAAAAAGTGAATATTTTAAAGCAAAATTTAGATCCCTTTGTTGGCTACTTAGCATATAATTATTAATTGCTGCCTTGACATAAAAAATTGCTAATGGTTCTGAGTTAATGTTTGAAATCCACCAGTATTATTTAGGGTCTTGTTAGAGTTGGTTTTTGCAATCATGTGATTTGTGAAACTTCCATCTTTTCCACCCCTAGCACAGACCGAAGAATTTTCTATTATTTTCCCTGTGCCTGCAAAAAAAAATAGGTTCTAGCATCCTTTATTGAGTCATTTTCTGCATACAGTTTTCTACCCTCTGAGATGC
Source organism: Urocynchramus pylzowi (assembly GCA_013397555.1). Taxonomy (NCBI): domain Eukaryota; kingdom Metazoa; phylum Chordata; class Aves; order Passeriformes; family Fringillidae; genus Urocynchramus; species Urocynchramus pylzowi. Next base: position 657,107 of record VZRH01001122.1, on the reverse strand, counting down.
TACCTGCTTCTGTGCTGTTCTTATTTCTTTTGTCTGCAAGCTGAGCTCTTCAATGTACTTGGATGTTGAACTGTGTGGGTGACAGTAGCAGACTAAGATGGAGGGGTAGTGTTGCTGTAAAATCATCCAAATGTCAGGCTTTGATCTGCTGGACACATGAATTCATTCCTTGTAACTCAATTTTTATAATAAATGGAATAATTTCTTCAGAGTTTTGAGTAAATTCTACAGCTTTCCTACCAACCATACCTATGAGACAAGATTTAGTATCTGACTAGTCATTATCCTTAATTTAATCTTTCAAATGAGCTCTGAATCAGAATATGGACTATTCACAGGTTTCTAATTTCAGGCAAGTTAATTTTGAAGTAAATATCTAGGAAGACTGAAGTTTAAAAATGTAGAGCAACTATTTAGAACACTGTGATCCCATTCTCTTATGATTTGCATTGCTGAGTCAATAAATCCTACTGTGACACAACTTTTCATGTTCCAGATATTTTATGCCCATCAATTTTTTCTAATTACCAAAATTCAAAGTATTGTCTAACAGAAAATAGAGAACTGTAGCAGCAAATGGAAAAATGTATGAGCATCATAAAGGGAAATTTCTTAAAGAAACATAAATCACAGATAATAAATTTCACAAAATGTAGTCAATGTAACAATTCTGATTTTTAACAGTTGGCTTACACATTTAAAATAATACATATTAATTAATGTTGCAATTTAATTTGTTTCCATGGGCATGAGAATTGGCCTTTGAAGCACTTGCTGAAGAGACCTGTACTTGAATACAAGAACATTCAGAGACTACATTGGAATTTAAAATTGGAAACAGTTCATAGCTACAGGACATTTAAAAGATTTATTGAAAGGATCTGCTGATACTATTTTACTATGTAGTAAAGCAAACCACATAAACTTGTGAAGTGAATGGTAAATGACATAGAAATTGAAAAGGAAAGATAAGCTTTCATTAATTTGGTTTCATTTTCAAATAAATGAAATGTGCTTATGTAGAGATAATGCTAATGTAAGGTCCCAATTGCAAGTGTGCCACTTCTGTTATCTGCCCACAAATGCAACTTGGTAAATGTTCACTGTGGACAAGTGTTTTGGTAAGTCTTGGGTATGACTGAGGTTTATTCCTGTTCAGATTCACTTAAGAAGGAAAGAAATACTTCTAAATATTAAGATTTATTTTTCAGAACTTATTTCAAATTTTCCAAGTTTAGTTAGAAATTTAGTTCTGTAGGTATTTACAAATATGGTGAGAACTGGAACCAAATGAAACTTCATCCAGATGAGATATAAAATTTTAAGGAATCTTTTGTGTAATCCAAAACCATTTGGCCACATTCATGGTAAGTTTTTTTATATTTTCTGATCCACAGACTCAGTTTTGACTAGTACCAAAAGTTCTAGAGTCCTGCATGAATGAGGCTGTTCTCAGTTTTATTGCTGTACTGCAACAAGCCAACTCATACAGCTTTCACAAGCTATGTATCCCTGTGAGATTTCCACTCCAGAATTAGGTTCCATAGACTGATGTGCTGTTAAGTTTCAGGGAAGCACTGAAGTTGTATACACATCCAATTCCATCCAAATCTCTAAAACTGGAAATTTGCTTATCTCAAATTCTTTCTTATATTACACCCTGCTGAACAAAGTGGAATATATTTTTTATGCTGTAGTTAGGTTGTCCAGGCCCAACTGAGGATTCTTTGCCTGTATTTATGTCTGCAGGAGAACACTGCATACAAATGCTCCTGTAATATTGACTGATAAGTTGTGTTTAACTTACTAATCTGTAAAATCTTTGTTATTATTGCTGTTGTCATTGTTCTCTGTTAGAGTACACTCTACTTGACATGTAACTAAAAACAAGCTCTATGTTTTAATAGCAATTAAAGTGGTATGGCATCTTATGCTTCTATAATAGCTCATGGTAAATATATGAAGGACAGATTTTTGCTTGAAAAAGAGCTAGTAAGCTATATAGAAGGGTATGAGATAATTCAGTATTTTCCCAATCAAAGAGATTAAAAGGAAAACAAAGTCTGAAAAATGCATAAACAGAAGTTGCAAGTCCAGAGGTGTGATTAAGCTTGAAAAAATTAGGAAATTTAAAGATAGTCCATATTAGTGCACAGGAACTCTGCAAGTCTTCAACTTTTATAGCTGCATATTTGGTAAGCTTGCATTTGTTAGATGAAAGATCTGCCTTACTCTACAATCCACAGAAGCCATGTATTATCCCTGGGGATTTGGCAGTGTAGTAGCTTGGATTTCACAAGAGAACTGTGGACATTATAATATCCTTTGCTCTATTAGAAAACAGTACTAAGGAAAAAACAAACAAAAAACCCAAACAAACCAACGAGCCAACCAAACAAAAACACATAACCCCCCCTAAACAAACAAACAAAAAAACCAGACCAAGAAAACCACCCAATAAAAAGATAAATTAAAAAAACTAAATGAGAAAAATGTTCTTTAATATTCCTTTATTTCAAACCTAGCCCAGAGACAGAAAATTTGTTCAGATAAGATTTGGTAAAAAGTATATAATCTGTAAAAACATGTAATCTGTATTCAGAATATCTTGTTTAGACTTGCAGATTTTTTTAAAGCATGTCAGAAATAGATGTGAGAAAAAAAATATATGCTATTATTTTCCTGTCTTCTTATGGGTTTTTTGTTTGCTTGTTTGTTTGCTTTTTTCTAATTTCTTTACAATTGATAGGTCATTTTGTTAATCTTGTGAGAATTTTTTCATTCTTGGCAATGATGTCATTATGTATCTATCTATCTTCATTTTAACCTGAATTTCTGAATAACTCTACAGATCTCTCAGTAGATTATCACTGTGCTATTTTTTTAAAACCTATAGGCACTTTAGAAGCCTTTCATAACATCATAGTATGAAATGGAAATGGTGGCTGCTTGGTAAGGAGACCAGACAGGAGATGACACCATTCTGTGGGATTCAACCTTTTATTATGCAATTATGTTTACACCTATACCATTTTGACACTGATTAGCTAATACTTGAGCTAAGAACAGATTTTGTGGTGTAGATAAGGATGTGTAAAATTGTGTCTTCCATGCCTGGTACTGTATAGTGATTTGGAAATCAAATAAATTCTCCCATAGCATTAAAAACATAGTTTATTTCTTAGTACAGTGACTGAAATGATTCTCTGAGGACATACAGGCTTGTTTGCTTCTATTTTCTTATCAGTCCTTAAGAGTTCTGCAGGTCAATATTTTTACTTTTTATTTCATTACAATTGTGTTGTATTTTCTGTGACTAATTACAGTTGCTAGACCTAGCTACTATATGTAAGTAGTTTGCATTGTTCCTTCTAATGGACAATATAATACCTGTGTCAAAACTGAATTTTATCTGTTGCTATGTCTCCTGTTCACCTGCCTTTATTAGATTCCTCTGGGGTTTTTTTCCCCTTATTATCAGTTTCCTTCATTTCCATCATTCTCAGTTTCCATAGCTGTGAAGCAGCTCGGTAGAATTAGCATCAGCCTGACATCACTCCTGCTGCCACTGGCATCATAAGCACCACGTGAGAGAGATGTAATGTGCATATTCTGTTTGGACAACAGAAGGGCTGAATTCTGGCAGCCACCTAATGTGTGTGCACGCCAGCTATTTCCAGATCATAGGGCTGGGAACGTGCCCAGCAGCATCACAGCAGGATGTTTGGATGAGACTTGCATGTACATCATCCTCAGCCCTCCTGCCTCATCTTCTGTTGACAAAATGTGTGGCAAATGGACTAGGAAGAGCCCCTGTTCTTCTCAAAGTCATGATATGTTCTGCCACTGTGAAACCTGGGATTCCAAAATGCCCACAGTGCCCATATTCTGAAATGTCTTTGGTGTCTTGTTAGCACCAGTGCTTGCACTGTGGCTACTAGGAAGGCAGCAGCAAAGTTGCCAACGGGGACCAACAGTCTTGGGGAAAAACCTCTCACTGTGAGTGCAGTCTAGAGAGGTAGGTCCTCCCAGTGTATTTCAAAAAGAGATTTACTTCTTAATCAAATACTTAATCAAAGTTGTGTGTGTGAAATACATGCATATGGATTGTGCCTCCTTGAAGAAAACAAAAGATTTCTTCATATATGAGAAATTGCCTGTATGAAACGGGAAAACAGAAATTTGTACAATAGAGCTAGAAGGCCCAACACAAAACAGAAGGCTCTAGGTAATTACTAGTTGTGATACATTTCATATTCCCTGGTAAAATGTTACTTTAAGGTCCTTGATGTAATTACAGTCCTGAGAAGACCTGTCTCACTTATGGTGTCTCTCCTACCTGCTTGTCTTATTGCAGCTCGTGACATATGTCCTGTCACTCTCAGCTCCATAATCTGTTTGAGGGATATTTTGCCTACTTCTCTTGGCTGGATAGATTCCTCCTTTAGAACAGGCACTTTAAGTAGTTTAAACTTGTGCAGATTACTTAAATGAAGGAAAGTGCTGACCCCTTATTTACATTAATATTTTAAATTAAGCCTTTAGTTCCTAAAAATCAATAACTTCTCTTTAGATTCTAACCTCCTAATTTTCAAGCACAACTTCCTCCTAGAGGCTACTGATTAATTAATGAACTTAGTATATTCACATCAATGCAGTTACTTTAAATGTTGATGTTTCATTTAGGCTCATGAATTGATACATATTTTTAAAAACTGACCATTTCTGTTCATAGGTCTGTGTCTATGAACAGGGACAAAGGAGTTAATGAAATTAACTGTTCTTCTACTTAGAAAAAAAGAAGCCTTAGCAAGATATCTGAATGTGTACTTTAGCTATAATTATCTCTGTTGTTTTTAGTAGTTCAAATGTTTTTAGTGTATTACTGTATTTAGGCCTAATCTTATATAGAGCATATAAGACAGAAAATATGTAAACAGTGGTGTACAGAAATATTAGTTATCAAAGCTTGTACTTTACCTGAAATTATATTATTTTTTCTGTGAAAACTGAAATTATTCTACCCTACTTATTTGCAGTTTCTAGATGTTCCTAATGAAAACTCAGGCTATAAACCATAGGTATGAGAAAGGTAGAAAATCTGACTATACATGCCAGCAGAAAACTCCTTCCCAGATTTTCCAATGCTTTATCAGCCCACATGTTTGAAATTGCAATAAACTATGAAACTGATAACCAGGAATGATTGGACAATAATAATATATGAATTTAAAAACCTTGACTAGAACACAATGGATCAGAATACAGCTCATCATTATCCAGACAGCTGTAGAGATTCTCCATTTCCTGCCCTGAAGTGAAAAATGCAGAATGTACTCTGGCTTCAGTACAGCTGATAAAATTGAATTTGACAGTGACTGCAGAACATTTCATACAAAGAATGATTAGTTGCATTTCTTTTCTTAATATCAACATGCAATTCTTTTAATGAAACATTATTTTGCACAAAGAATACCATATGATGTCGGTGAAGATTCAAATTTGGTGAGACATTGAAGTTTGGTTGCTGTTTTTATGGTCTTTAAGAAAAAAAGAGCTTATAGGCCCTAAATATTCACCTTTTTTAAACAGAGGTTTAGTCTAAAGTGTTGAAGGTACCTCTTGGAATGTGAAATTCAGGGAGAGAACAGCTTCAATATTTGAATTTCTAAGTTGTGAAGTTTGTTGCAATAATTTCATATAATGGCATCTTTTTATAATTGCTTTCAAAGAAAGGTAGATCTTAAGAGGAAAGGTAAGAAGTGGGAAAATGAGAGAAATAACAAATAGTTAAGTTAGGTGAAAGAAAGCTCTAAAATACACTTTGGAAGAGCTGCACTCAATGTCCTGACCTGTTTTAGATTTTCCATTTGACCTTTGGAAGGTAAGTTAATGGGTATACTTGCCCATTTTTCATATGTCTTCTCAACAAGTATATTTAAAATATGGAAATACTTTAAAGCCTAGTGAAAGGTCCATTTAAATACCTTCTATTATTAGAAACAGCAATTACTGAAAAGGCTTTCATATATTATTGATAAGTGCAGGACAAAAGAGAATAGACTGGAAGTTTTTGAAATTTAAAATACCACTAATATATCTTTTATTTGTTGTTGTCATCATTTATCCTTTCTGTGGCATGTATCATGTTTTCTTTTGAAGCAAGCACTATGAAATTGCTGCAAAGCAATAATTCTAAACTGCTAGGTAATATGTTATGTGCTGTGAGTATTAACTGTGGCAAAGTGATGAGAACAGTAAACAATTTTTAGGTACCCCCTGAAGGAACTATTCATTTTTTTCTATCACATAAAGTAGAATTTCAGCCCGTAGGTTAAAAATAAGAAGTGCCTGACCCTGAATTATGATTTATAAGTTTTCAACTTTCTCACCTCTTCAAACCTAATACCATTTTTTTTGTAATTTCAGTATTTGACTTCCCTGAGCTTTGTTTGCCTCTTGCTACTGTAGTTCAGCTCTATGCAGTGCACCAGCATTCCAGTGCTTTGTCAGAGGTTGTTAAGGGGGAATGTAGTCAGTCCATGTGCAACCTCTCAAAAGAGCATGCAAGTTCTTTTTTAATGATAAAATGTCTTTACTGGTGCAAGATCCTAAATTATTCTTAATCACAAATGTTCTACAAGTTTAGTAGTACTTCAGTGCTTATTCTTTTTTCTCTGGCAGCATCTGTCCCCTTGACAAACTGGATGCTAAAACCATTTACAAGGGTGAGCATTAGGCTTTTCCTGAGGGTATTTAATGGACACCACCAATATTCAATGTGTTTAGATCCAGAAGAGTGGAGGAGGAACTGCTTGGATGCCTCATATACTACTGATGCCTGTTTTTTCATGCAGAAACTTCATTGGATATATATGCATGTGCTCCTTTTGTCTAGTTCTTTAAGTATTCTGAGTTTCCTGATTTTTGAAATGTTCAAGCATGTCTAGGAGAAACATTTATCAATGGTTTCAAGGATTTCTTCAGCCTGAATAGATTTGAATACATCACTTCCACATCTCACGAGTATCTTAATTGCCAAATGTACTCATTTGGTCTGTCCCTTGTGTTAGAACTAGGTCTCTGCACGGACAGAAAAGTAGGAGTTGGCATTAAAGTGAGCTAAAACCGAGCTTAAAACACAGGAATTCAGACATGGAGTCTTAGATGTGTGACATGGCATGCCTGCCACCATTCAGAGCTTCCATTATTCCTTCTTTTCCTTTTCCTGCATGTGATTTAGACTGTCAGTGCTCAGCACACTGAGCTTTGGGAACTACAGTCTAGGAACCTAGCTCTCTTCTGTACCTTCAGGAGGAGCTTAAATTGAGTGACTACTGTGAAATTTGCTAGGAGAACCCTATGTATTTAAGTCACATCTCTGAATGACTGCATAAACATAAAGAGTAATTCCTATGCTTTTGGAGTGGTAGTGCTAAGTAAATTTGTTTGACCCATTTTTACTTTTGCTTTTGTTTTATTACAAGTAAGATTTTCTGAAGAAGCTCTGAGATATCCAGAATCTGGTTTTTTATTACTTTTTGGTCACATAGGCAAAAAAGAAATGATCACTCCTATATGCCTATATGCCTGAGCAGTATGTCTAACTATGGAAATGTTCAGATAGGGTAATCTTCCAGGGCATTGAAATGTTCTTTTTTAAGATTTCTGACTCTGTCTGGTGCAAGCTGTCTTGGGGAAGACAATCATTGACTTTAGCAAGTATTTTATCAGGAGTCTCTGCCAAGGTAAAAAATAACACTTTTAATGCAGAAATTTGAAAACAGTATGTGTAGGGAATGAACTCAGCATTCACAGAGGAAATTGTGTTTTGATTCAGAAAAAGAGGAAGGTTGTATTCCCATTCAAACTCCTCAGCAGGTGATACTTCCCACCTACAGAACAGTGTGATGTTTATGACAAAAAAGGCTGTGGGCTTATCAGAAACAAATACTGCATACATGAACAAATATGAGGCATAAAACCTGGGCTGTGTGCTGTTGAAACATACAGCAGCATTCCTGTTAAACCTGAGAGGTTGTTTGGATGATGAACTTTAGCAGTGCAAATGACTATTGTAGCTGTTAAAGTATTTGTAGCCACTTCAACAAGGAAAGCCAGATATAAACAGGTTTTGACGGGTTGCTGCAAAACATCACTGTGGCTTTTCTTGCCAGTAATCATAAACTGAAAGGGTTGTTATCTTGCTATTTTCTGTCATGCAAAGTGCTTGTAGGATGACTTTTCTTTTGCTAAGGCAGTTCTATATATGATGATAAACAGTTTGACAAACTATCAGATGTGACACTAAGGACATAGAAGAAAATGTATGACAGTGTACTGGATCTTACCTTTTTATTAGCAGTTTATTAGGGGAAAAGGGAACCCTCAAGTACAAAGATAACAAAAGTATCTCTCAAAACCTGCCTTTTGCACTGTTGCCCAGAAATACACAAATGTCCACATTTGTATGGACAAGTTCATATCTGCTTTTTGAACTGTATCGTTTTTTAACTCTTAAAAAGTTTTTCCTATTTCACTGATGTCCTTACAGTCTCACATTTTGGAAAGGGAAAGTTTGAGTATAGGCCTTGAACTTAAACCAGATAAAATCAGAGAAGCCTTCATTTAGAAATGTTTGTTTATCATCACTGTCCTTGTCAGAATGAGGTGTGGGCATTTATCTGATATGTCTGCTTGAAGTAATTGGTGACCCACCCTGCAACTAAAGGAAAACAGTAAAGAAAAAAAAGTATTTGGTTGGGCATCACAATGAGGGTTGGAAATTGAATTGCAGACATGGTGCTTTTCGTGCCATGAGATTGTTGGCTTCTAATGCTATGGAGCAATGCCTGATTAAAGAAAAGGTTGAAAGCTAATACCCAACATGCTATTTGGCACCTTTTTGGTTTCACTTATAGGTAGGAGCAGGTGGTGTCATTTAAACTTAAGTACTTCATGTCTGTGTTGGCAGGAAAGCAGCATTTAGAGATGAAATATCCCTGAAACTAATATCATTAATTGTTCTCCAATTTCATTCATATTTGCATACAAATGCATGCAAGTACAATGGAGCACAATCCATTTTAATTGCACATAAGTAGGGTATAACTATAGGCAGTGAAGGACCACAATAATTTCAAAACCAAAGATCTTATAGAGATCCTGTGTCCTTACACTGAAATGAGAAAGGAATTTTTACTGTTTCTTTAAGATGAGATTTAAAGGAAATATCTTTAAAGCTTCATAATTTGTCATATTATTTTACAACCAGTTTGCTTGTGTTGTAGTGTTTATCTGAAAATGTATATACATATGATGTAGCTGGTTTCCATAATAATGGATAAAAAGGTACTTATGTTAGATTTATATGCTGAAAGTTGATTTCAGTGTTGCACTATAGGTATCTAATGGTTACTGGATATTCCTGTGGCAAAAAAAAAAACCCAAAAAAACAAACAAACAAACAAAAAAACCCTCCAAAAAAAAAAAAAAAAACCTTTAAAAAAATCATTAAATAAAATTGACCAGTTAAAGACTATTTAAGAAAATAAATAATACCAAGAAATACCAAGAGTGTGCAGAAGGTACTTTGTCTTAAAAGATATAGCAAGTCAAATTATCTGTTCTCTTCTGTATATCCTGTTCTAGACATTCAAGTGGTGCTGCAATATTTCCATTTGGAGTAGTTTAGACCAATATTATCACTTCAACCAGAGATGTCTTCAACATCTCTGGTAACTAGATTTTTCTTGTCTGTTGCTGTCTCAGCTGGATTTTCCTCATAAAGCTTCATTATGTTACTCAAAGAAAATGTTTGTGTTCTGTAAAAGCAATTAGCCTAAAGAGCACCTTAGTACCCTTATTTCCTAAACAAATATGTTGCATAATGAGACTTAAATTAGGCTGAGCAGCTCAGAGTCTCTGGACATGACAACTACAGCTTGGAAAAGTTTCTCTCTTACATTTTCTTGTTCAGAGTAACTAACTAAGTTACAAAGTGCTCAGAAAATACCTCCCAGTTACTGTTCATCTCCAGCTACCTGCTAACTGAAAACCACTTTATGTGCCTAAGAGATGCTCTTTCACTGTGACTTTCCACAGCTTTAAATTTCATGTAACAAAGACTTCTGCAGGAGAATAAAGCTGACCTCAATCTGATAGCATTTTAATACCATTGCATGATTTTAATACTGACAGACACAATGATTATAATAATTAATGTTATCGTAATGACTTTCCTGTTATTATTATTGTGATCCATTCTTTAATTTTCAGCCAATATTAAGATCTAATTTAACTTACAAGATACATATCAAGCAATTAATGTTGAACTAAAAACAGCCTTACAGTTTCATTAAAACTTATCAGTGTTATAGTTAAATAAACTGAACAACCTAGCAAATTTAAGAAAAATTGATTACATATTTTATTTATTTAATAGCTGATTTTGGAAGAGATATATTGGCACATAAGAGCAGTGATGTAATTTTTTTTTAAAGAAAAGCTCATATATATATGTATATATATTCTTATATTTTTACATAAACTTCAGACTGCATCCCAGGGAGTAATTAAATTTTGGTATTTCTGGTATTGATAACCCAACTGAATAATATAAAGGAATTGTAGCTCAAAGGTTGGATGTTTTGTGTTTACTTGAATGCAGTTGCCCATATATAGTTACATTGGTATATTCAGGAGTTGAGAACTGAAGCACCTAAAATCATTGTTGTGTTTATGAATGTAAGCTGATTCCAACATTCTTTTCTTTGATATTTGAGATATATACTTTGAAAATGATTTACCAAATTTCTTTTCAAGTAATAAAACTGTGAAATAATTTGAGAGTAATCTAGGATTTTTCTGAAACCTTTTGAAATCCAGCCCTTTCACTGTCATAAAGATTTTTCCATTATCATGCCTCATTTTTTCCTTTATACATGCCACCCTTTCAGCACTACATTAAAAAAAGACAGTAATGCTGAAGCTTTCCAGAATTTTGCTCAGAGCTACCTATTTCTTACTCTTAATCTGTGTGAGAAAATGTCAGCTTTAGATGGACAGAATGCAGAGAGACACCTGCTGTTGACAGGTAGTAAACTGACAGAAAGATGGAAGAGGCTCCTACAGTCTGGCCTGAATGAAAGCATGAAGTAAGTGCAATTTACTGTCTGTGAGTGGAAGGGGAGGAATGGCTAGCCTAGAATAAAGAACACAATAAAAAGTTGAAAATAAAAATAATAAAAGTGGTGGCCAAAGGTGTATAAAATAAAAGCTACTTGGTGAACTATTTTATGTCATGATTTTAAATCATAAATTTACAAAAAAATTGCCATCAAGTTGTATCATTTACTTTTGTTCTAATCAAACTGTGGGACTGAGAGATATTACTCTGTTCTACAGAGAACATGTGCCTGAAACACCTGCACATGCTTGCTCCACCAATCTGAATCCAGCATTCTTCCCACACAACAGGCTTTCCATTTCCAAATCCCCTTTATTCTTTTCTCCAAAAAGATTGTCTCCCTAAGCTCTGTGCTAGCTGTATTCATGCTTCACATATCCATTTGCTTGCTTGGTCTTACTCCTTAATTCCTTACTGTCTCATGTGTGAAAACTCACAGTGTTAATTCTTATCTCAACCTGCTAGTTCTATGAACTGAATCTGCTAGTTTAAACTGAACCACTCTCTTATAAATTAACCTTTCCAGCTTCACTAAGACTTTTGTTGATTCCTTTGGTCTTCTGTCCTGTGTGTTTTAGATAAAAAGAGGCAGAAGCAGGGGCCAGATGAAAGGAAGGTTCAATACAGAAACAGAGTAATTTTAGGAAAAAATGCCATGAGGAGAAAAGCACAGGAGGAAGAAGCAAAGAAAGAAAAAATTGGGAAACCTGAAAGCAGGATTTGAATGAAATGTAAAAGAATCATTCTTATGAAAACTGGATTATGGGTGCATCTGGACCAGCTTTTACTTGCTCCAGAGAGAGGTGTGTTTACTGTCAGCATTCAGCATTGCCTCCACAGATCATTGTTGTGAGATTGCAATTACACACCTCTGAACTTCCTGTTATTACTTGCCATTAATGTGAAAATGAGTCTCCAAGGATGCTGATTGCACACACCTCTCTGCCCATTTAAAGGCTTCAATGAACTCCTGAGTGGTGTAAGGAGTGTTGTTACTCCCTCCCATTCTCATTATTTGATTGAGCAATACATAAAATGGTACACTTCTTGAAGTAAAAGCCTCTGTTGTAAGTCTTCTCCTTTTTATTTTAAGTATACATTATTGAGAAAAAAAATAGTTTTATATTCTAGCAAATATCCTGATTTCCAATATAGCAAATAAATCTGCTCTACCAACTCTATTTTTCACTTTTCCATTAAAAAAGCCAGAGTTATCATTAAATTAATATATATAAGTGGGATGTTTGCAAGAAGCTCCTTTTGAAAAAGCAGTATTAAATATAAATGACCTTTAATACACATAGCCTCACTGAAATAGTTTTGCATTTCTTATCTTATTTTCAAACCTGTCTCAAAGGTAAAAATCAATATTAATATGTTCAGAATTTGTAGTGTGGTGTAAAGAGTAAGCTTTTATATTCTCTGAAAGACCTGGTAAGGAACATATTTTACATCTGTAATTTAAGAATATTTAAACATTGAAGGAATCTATACAAGAAAATGCAGAGCATTTTCACCCACTTTGATACTCCCAATGAATATAGAAGTTCTATGGTCTTAGAAAAAGGTGTCCTTAAATGTTTTCTACAACTGCCAAGTTAATAAATATATTACTTGAATGCTTTAGGAATATAAAATCAAATACATTAATGAAGAAAAACCCATTCTTTATAGTTTATTCTTATTAATGTTACAGATGGTACAATGTATGCAGTTTTCTATAAAGAGATGCAAAACTGCAAACAGTAACTAAAGGAAGGTATTTGAAATCTGTGTTTTTAAAAAATTATTTCAGAAATAGTATTATATGTAAGCTGATAGAATTTTGGACACCATCATCATGCATGGGTACTGAAGGCATGGTGTTCAGAATGTACTTTTTCTTTAGACCTAAATAATTAGAATTATGTATCAGTGTAAGGAAAGAAAAAAATAATGTAAGCTCTTACATTAGGTGTCATCTTATCTAAAAATTAGACATGTATGTCTGAGTTGTGACTTAAGGTTGTCTGTTCAAACAGTGAGGAAGGGAAGCATCCCAAATGAAAATTCATAATGAATGAAATGACACAACTCAAGATAAAGTAACTTTTGGTTGGGCTAAATAGCTACAACAGAAGCTAGGATTATGGATCTCTGACCTTGAAGTCCAGCTTTTAATAGCTAAAACATAGGCTGCATGTATAGAATCATTAAGCATAACTCCAAGCTTCCTACTCAGTTTGATGAAGTCTTCATTTTCCTAAGTGTTACCAAATGCCCAATATGGGGCTAACAAATCTTGCATGGAAATTCTGTCCTTTTTCTTCCCAATACTTCTGTATAGTCTATGATTTTATTCTTGGTTTCACTGGAAAACTATATCAATATATTTTTATTTATTTTAGCATTAAATGAAATAAATAAAATAAAAAACCTAATTTAAAAAAAAGCAAGAGCAGCACCACTCACTGCACCTTGCTACTTCCATTAAACCTCATCCCATCAGCCTAACTTTGAAAAAATAATGGAATAGCTATTCAGAGCTTGGTAAATAAAGACTTAACCTAGTCTGCCTGAACCAATGTAAATCAGCTAGGAACTATACAAAATATAATAGATTTTACAGAATCAAAAATTTCTAAAGAACTTGCAAGTACAACTGTAAGAATAACTGGTATTTAGTTCAGATGATGAACTAAACAGTGTATAGGAAAAGGGAATAGAATTTATTTTTGTATTTGTTTTATTATACCAAAATGCTGAAATGTACTTTAGAACAACATGAAACCTTGCATTTTATAGGAAACTAAAGATTTCATTTGGGACATACAAAGCCCCCAAGCATTTGTTTTAATGAAGTCTTGCAGTGCTGCAGGTTAGCTCCCTGTGCTCAGAATGCCCTCTGTCATTCTGTGCTCCCAAACAGCCTTTTCAAAGCTGAGGCCACAGAGGTGTTCTGAATCTCTGTTATGCTGCATCCAGCAGCTTAGGTCCTGGGTCTTTTCCATTCCCATTGATCAATGAAGAAATCTCAATCCATTGTGCTGAAAATTATTTTTCAGGAAAAAATGGAAAAGAAACCATTGGAACATTTTAATTACAAAGACATTAAAATTGGAGCAGAGTATATTCTAAAATTATTCATCTACACAATCAGAAACTTTCAGAACTATTTTCTGCTGTACCAAGATTTCCATGGCAAGGTCTCCCAGGTCTGAGAAACGATTGATGCTTCATTAGATCTTATCTTACAAAGGAATCAGAAGGCAATCAAGTGCACATCTTTAATCTCAAAAGAAACCAGGATGCATCTTTGAGTTTAGAAATAGACATAGCCTAAATCTTCTTACTTAAAAACTGGTGTTTTTTCAAGGTAGCAGTGATTTCACTTGAGAAAATTAGGTTTTACTGATTTTTTAAATTGATCTAAACAGTTGATCAAGTTGGATGCAGCTGGATTTTTCAAAATATTATGTAATTTGAATATGACTATGTACCATAACATAATAGGTAGTGTCACTTTTCAGACAAGACTGAACAGTAAATTTTCTCTCCCTTTTTTAAAGCAATATGCCTCTTGGAATTTTAATTATCTCTATTGTGTAAGAAGTATTAAGAAGTATTATGACAATAAAATAATGTTTCTGAAACAAATATTAACTCACTTGTTAACTATGTTATCAACATTGTTTTCAGTTACAAGAAAAACCCAAACAACCCAATTATCTTCAATGGCATTAACATTCATAGGAATATTTTTATATGCAGTAATAAGTGACACTACTTTGAGGGACATCTTGCACTTGGAAGAATGTGTTTGTGCAGTCATAAATTCAGGTACCCTCCTATGAAGCATTTGGCAAATCAGAAAACACTGGTTTTCATCATTGTGTCTAAAAGTATGTGCATGTATATGACAACAGTATTTTTACATTTGTGTGGGATAGGGGTAGACATACCCCTACAGATACCTTTGGAAGTCTAGGCAATATGCACCTTTTAATAATTACTAGAATTCTGAAAAATAAACAAGAGTTTTTGAGGTTTAGAAGGGAAATATTTTGACCTGCCATCTTTTCAGGAGAGGCTCTGCAGCCCTGCAGAGAAGCTGGGTGGGTGGATAATGTCAGTCAGGCTCTGCACAGTCCTCAAGGCATGCTTATGGGGTCTTGTGGGCTCTTCCCTGTTCCCTGGTGATTTTGGTGCTTCTGCAGGGTCATGCAGTTTCCCTCCCAGAAGCCTTTACAAAAACTCTAGACACACTGCAACATTCCCCACCTAAGCATCCTCAGTTATAGGACTGGGTAGAGATTGATGATGGCTAGTCTGTTCAAAATGTGATTTTTTTTTTCTTATTTGCTGGCATTTCTGGTGGTACTCACAGTCTGAACATTTCATTCATGCTTTTGTACTTCTTCATGGTCAGCAAATTGTTGGCATAGTTTGTCTCTGTGCTTACTTGTGCACACAAAACCTATTTAAGATGCAGGCTGTTATTTAGGACAGGTGATTGATCACATTTTGTCTGTTTCTATTTATACAAAACATTTCCTAAACCCTGCTACTTTTTTTGGCATGAAAAGCTGCTTTAGCTCACATGGTTATGCTGACAGCTATGCTAACCAGGCACAACTCATACTAATTGCTGTGCTCAGACATGCTGGAAAAATACTGTGGCAATGCCAACTCTTCTCTTCATTGTTGGACTCTTTGTTTGTCTCTTTTTATTTTTTTTTTCCCAAAGTGGTGCACATCTATTTCTCATATGGTTGCAGATGGTGACAGTACAGTGAGATGTCACAGTGATGTGATCCTCTACATAAAGGTTTTTACTTAAAAAATTTTATCACTCAGCTTTGAAACCTTCAATTCCATTAAGCTTTTTATTTAAAAACAAGGCAAAAAAAGGTAAGCAAGCAATGTCAGGTTCTTTTCATAGTGCATTGTTCAGTCCAGATGGGTGTTTGAATTTCAGGAGAAACAGTAAGTTTCCTTCTGTGTGGCAGCTTTGATATAATGTAAAGGTGGGAATAAAGTGAATGAAAAATAAGATGAAAGCTAAAATAAAGCTTCCTTACAAGTAAGCCTTCATTTAAACTGCTGTGGCTTCAGACTCAAAAACCTAGTAGAGAAACAACAGTTTTGGCTTCTCCCTGATCAGAGCTGTGGTGACCTTTCCACATTTGCACTGCTGATTCCCAGATTTGAGGCTTTTGGTGGTAATTGGCATAACATGTCAAACAAGTGGGATAGCTTTCTGTTTTGAATAATAAAATATAAAAGTCAATGCCTTTGAAGTATTCAAAATAACCAACAGTCTCCAGGAAAAGTACGCTTTTATGTACTCAGCTGTACAAAACCTGAAAGAACTTTGTGTTACAGCTTCAAAATCTTACACAGTACAAGATCATGCTGAGCTGCTGAAGTCTTTCTGCTCTGTCTTCCTGTCACTCCATCAGTGAAAGTGTAATCCTGGTGATGGGTCAAAGGATGAAAAGACTGGATTAAGTTGCAATATGGGCTAATAGGCCAAAGTGAATATTAAAAAAAATATATATTTTAATGAATCTTTGAAAAATAAAAATTGGTTAAATTCATAGGTTATCAATATGATTTCAAAGGTTATTTTCCTTTTTAAGAGAACTAAGAGTTAAGACAGGCAACATAACATGACTGCTGAGCATAGTAAGTCTCCTACCACATCTGTATATGATTCTGGAAACAAAACAAAATTTTGAGTAGAGTTTTTAGAGGTTTATGTACAATGTCAATTATGGTGGAACTAGTGACTTCAGAAAGTTGTGTGTACCAACAGGAGTGGAACTGAACAATGATAAAAAAAACCCTAATGAGCTGTCAATCATATGATACACACTACAGTGCTTTTATTTTGGAGTTAACTCTAGTGTGATCCCACAGACCATTTCAAATGTAGAACTTTAAGTACATATTACAGTTCAGTTTCATTACTTCTGGAAGTAATTGTATGGCCATTTTCTGCATTAATTTATACAGGTTCATAGTGTATAAAACAAAGGAAAACAAAACAAAAAAATCTATATAAAGGAATGAGCTATTTCCAATAGAATCACCAGAGAACTAGTTGGTGAATAGTGACTTGAATTTGTGTCTTTGTTTTTAAAATGGATATGTTAACTTGTAATTTTCAGAAAAACACCAGGTATGACTAGTGTTTCCTTTGTAGGGGGAGTTTGAGGAATTGCTGTCTAATAACAAAATATTAGTATCTGATTTCATGGAACAGTATGAGTATATTAGGTGCTTATTTTTAATCATAGATTTTTAATTTACAGATTTCTGACAAAAGGAAAGGTTTAAGAAACATGGCTTAATTGGACAAAGTGATTGGAATCTGAATTTGGGATAATTAAAATAATAAGTAAATAAAATTAGTCATGATGAAGGGTAGTATCCTCCAGGACAGTTTGCTTGAGAGTACTGGATTCTTACCACTTGCAGTCTTAAATTCTGTATTTTCTCTTAGTAAGGAATTTTTTTATACCTCATTAAGTTAAAGTTTTGATAAGTTTTGCTTACTCTAGAAGTTCATAGCAAATTAACATAATGATCTTTAAAATGTGTGTCTCTGCTAAAGAGTATTGAATGTATACACTTGCACTCATTAAGGTCATGTAGTTTCTTTAATTTTCATGGAGGCTAGAAGAGATCCTTGGATGATTTAGATTGATCTCTGGAATAATGAAGTCCATAGAATTTTACCCAAGGACCTTTTGCTTCCAGGTTATTCCCTAGCTCAGAAATGTTTTTTTAGAGAGAAGAAAAAATATTTCTGTATATGGAAAATTTGACCTGTGCACAATGCAATCCATGGTAATGTTTTTACTGTTTTTTGAACCCGACACAATTTCTCTAAGATTACCACTGATAATATACCTGTAATTTTAGAAGAAATTGCTCTTTTTGGTGACTAGAGATTTTAAATCTTTGATGCATGTGTAGGATTATATGAAAATGGCTAAAAGGATCACTCACTGAGGGAGCTCAGAATAAGCCAAGATGGAAATCTAGTTACAGACAGTACAGGAAGCTCTCGCTGTTTGTTGCTTTCACTGTTTGTCTCAATAAGCTTAAAAGCCCCATAGAAGCCCTTGCATGGACATAATGAGCATGCTGTGTGGAAATTGAGCTGAAGGACTTTCACAAGTAATGCAAATAAACTACTACTTGCAACTGTGCATCTTTCAAGCTGCTTCTATTCTAAGCAGGCTACAGCAAGAAAAATGCCATGTAGGTGTGCTGTCTGCACTTTGGTCAATGATTATATACTTCTGTGTCTCTGTGGAAATTAGATAGAGCAGGAACAAAATAGCAGATATTTAGACACAAACCCGTTCAGTGACAAAGTGCCCAGAGAGAAATGCATCTTCTGCAAGCCAGTCCCTTTTATTTCTAAATAAATAAAACACTGAACTGCAGCTGGGGTTGGAATTTATGACACGTAACTTGAAGCTTTGTAAAATTAGCTGGTTATGTTGGCTCCCTCTGCCACTGTTGCAGAGAAATATTCACTCCTGAAGGTAAATCATCTTTGCCTTGGAGACATCCCAGCATGGTTAGGTATTTAGGCTCAACTTCCCACTCAACCTGCATAAAATATAATAATGTAATAATGATATGTTTAAATATTTTTTTTCCTAAAAGTCAACAAAACTGGCAGGATGCTTAGGCTCTTGCTGCAAATTCATCTTGCAGCAAACACATCTAAATAATTATTTTTGTTATTCTTGTAATCTGTGTTCCCCAAAAGCAAGGGCACTAGATATCACTGCTCAAACCAGCAGATTTATAGTTAGGAAAAGATGAGAGGTTCTTTCCACACAGGAGAAGATGAGATGCAACAAATTGAAGAGAAATTTTTGATACCTTTCTTTCATCCTACTTAAATGTGCTTCAAACATAAGTATGTTACTTATCCATAAAGTCAATCTTCCTAAAAGTCTGCTGAAATCATATTGTGCTCATTCTCTTCCTATTAACAGTCCATTACTATAAATAAGGAAATGTCTGATGAGATCTTTTCCCTTGCTCATGCATTCTCACAAAGCTGAGTGGATTGAGGTACCTCTGCTACTTTCTTTTGTATGACTATATTTTAGATAAAAATGCAATATGCAGGACACTTTAAAGGCATGCATCCTGTAAAATCAGTGCTGCCCCTTAAGAGTATGAATAGTCCCACAGACAATTTGAATGGAATATTCAAATTGTCTGTGGGACTTCAATGGAAATATTAAGTTATTTGCAAGACTTTACTCATGGTAAGCCATAAGTAAGGTTACCTTAAAAAAAATAATATTATAAAAATATCTATCTATGTAATGTATCTGCCTATCTTTTTTCCTAGTATAATATATTAACTTTCTAATTAATATATTATTAATTGAAACAGAGATTGAAGCATGGGTCATTCCAATCCTTAAATGTCATTGCTGAAATCCTAAGGAAATGGAAGTATTAGAGGGTGTAATTTCCTCATGTTCAATCGCCTTCTTTTCTAAATAATGATCATAATCCTGTGCTTATGTTTTATAATCTGTTACCATGGAGATATTACCATACACACAGGATGGTTGCTCCATTGTATACAATCAAGTAGGATGAGAGTTGATTAAAATGGATCCAAAAATCTTCCTAATTGTCATAAAATGTTCCTTGCTTTGGCTGTTTCTCACAATAAAAGGCATTCAAGATAAACAAAAAGTCTTGAAAGGACTGAGTTGAGTTTGCTACATAAATTAATATTTAATGCTTTTGAATATTTCCAGTAGTTTCTTAGAATTCTTTTCACCTTTAACCGAATGTTGGTATGTACTAGACTTCTCAGGACTGTGGGTCAGATGTTGTAAGGCCTCGTAAAGAATGCCAAGTCAGGAAATGATCTATGCCCATATTGCAGGAGGTCAGATAGTGCAGAATTATCAGTGAGAGAAGGACACGTGGCTGTCCTTAATGGAAACCAAAAGAAAGACAAGAGATTGCTAGAATGATGATGTGTGTATGTAGACAGTCCTGCTAATTGTATCTGTTGTTGATAAAATACTTATTGCTTGAATCCTTCATATGTCCTGAAAAAAAAAAAAAAAAAAGTAACTCTTTTACCAGGAATTCTCCATCTTTATTTTAGGTGTTTGCAGTGAGAATGTTTGAGTAACTGTAATGATTCTTAGGACTCAAATAATGGCAACAGTATATACTGGATGCCCTTCATTTACTCCTTAGAGGAAACCCAGTTTGTGGAGGCATATGTTGTGCAAACTGAGCCCACATCCTTTGGTAGCAATATATACAGTCCAAATCTGTCAGCATATCACAACAAAACTGTGTGTATCTAACATGCTGACAAGAATACCAATAGACACAAACAGGAGGCCAGAATTCTCACTTGTGTTTAAGCTCCATTAATTATATTATGGACAGCTTTTCAGCCCTTTGTTTGGATGGAGTAAAATCCTACAACTGCCTTGCATTTGATTGTGTTCTATCTGTAAATCAAATTTCCTTCCTTAATGGTAGTTTGTTTTCTAATACTGCTGAAAAAATGAGAGGTTTACATCTTCTGTAGTTTTTAAAATTTTCATTCTTATTTGTAAATACATACTGTCTGTACTGAAAATGGAAGTGTGCCCACTGGAGTCTGAAAAAATGTAGGATGTTTTTAAATTAAATGATTGATTTTCTTTGTTACTATAAAGAGATTTAAAGGAAAAAGGTCTGTATAGCCTATTTGATTTTTTTTAAAATTACATATGCAAATAGCATTCATAAACTACCTGTATAGGTACAATTTGATCATAGGCAGTCATTGTGATATTCACTAAAGAATAGAAATTATAAGTGTTCCACTAGTATTACTAGTATTCTACTTTAAATATTATAGAAATATTTCAAACAGATATTTCTATTCACTATCTGTGCCTGCAAAACACATTGACGGTTGTCTCAGCATTTTCAGAGGCATTTGTTTCCTTTATCTAATTGAACTTTAAAGTAGCTTTTCTGAAGACTGGTGTGAGAATCTAGAAGTGGCTGTTGCTATGGCAGATTCAGAAAGCAGATGATAACCTTGATGTTTGCGCCAGCATTACTTTTTACAGGAAAATAGGTTTGGATTTAAAAAGCTGGAAACGTTTGAAATTTTATTGGGAATGTTTTAGTTTAGAATTTTTTGTTTGCCTGCCCCTGAGTTGTAATCCCATACTATTGGGATTATTGTGCTTTTCATAGTGGCATGTGCTGAAGAAAGTAATATAGAATATTAAACTATCTATAAAATTGATTATGAATCAGTGTTGAAAAAAGGCACTTGGAAACGAAATATTTAGATAAATAAGCTACTGGTTTTGAGCTACTAGTTTGTCTATCTTTATCTTTTTCTTTATAGAATACCCCAAATTCTGATAGCCTTAAAATAAATATCTGAAAAGCCCCCGGATGACCTTCTTTATCATATTCACAACGTTTCCTTGATATAAAACTCAAGTTGACAGCATTGTGAATAGAAAAGTTAGCTGTAGATTCTGTGTGATTCACATGTTACCTTGCAAATGTGCTCACATTGGATTCCAGAAATAGACATTAGTATATAATGAGGTAGACCCTAGTGGGCAGCAAATCAGATGAGTTCACCAAGTATTTGAAAAGAAGAGCTTACACTTTAAAATGTAACAAACTTTGTGACGAGCAAGGGAAAAACTCCAGATTGTCTCAAAATTGAGCATTTTGTTGCAACTTGGCTGAGTGGGCGTTTGAAAGTTGTTGGAAAAATTCGAGTACTATAGGGTGCAAAAAAGCAGAAATCTCTGGCTAAAAGCTGGGGTGGTTTGAAGGGTGGTTTGGTTTTCTAATACCCTTCTAGCCTGAAAGGTATTGGATGAATTTAGGTAGACCTTTTTCTCCAAAAGTTGTTAGAATGGTTGTGGGCTATTAAGCCCTTTCTGTACACCAACTTGGGACTGGAAAGAGAAAAAGAGAGGAAGAAGGAAAGAGACAGAAGGAGAAGGAAGGAAGGAAGGAAGGAAGGAAGGAAGACAACCCCCCTGTGCCAATCAGCTGCTCCCAGCCCATCTGGTGTCTGGGTGGTTGTACCCAAGACCCAGATTCCAGCACTCCCCAGAGCCCCAGCTTCCAGAGATCCCGAGCTGAGGCAGCATCCCTGCCAGGAAAACACAGCCAGNAAGGAAGGAAGGAAGGAAGGAAGGAAGGAAGGAAGGAAGGAAGGAAGGAAGGGACTCTTGTAGCTCTTGTTATGTGCAATAGAAGGTGCAGGAAAACCCTGTGGAAAGAAGGGCTGCTTTTACCTGAGATCTTTCAATTAGTTGTAAGTTCATTGCTTAATGCTGAGATATTTTTTATGAAACTTATCCTTATCCTTCAAAGTGCTTTGTCTCCACTTGAAATCAAACATGTTTTCACTGGTTTATGGTTTGGTTTTCCTCCATCAATTCCACCTTTAAGTTTCAGTCACACATACTGGTACTAAACTTGGCGTCAAAGAGGAAGGGATGGGTGGAATCTGTTTGTAACTGCATTCTCAGTATACTGTGTGTTTCAAAACTAAAGGTAGAAATATATTTTAAATGTAAACTGCATTTATGCCTATAACACTGCTGGAAGTAATTTCCACACCACGGGGACCTCTTCTGAGGGAAGCGGGGTGCAGCTGCAGCAGGGTTTCCCTGCAGCTGTGTACTCAGTGGGAATTTTCCTTCTAGGGAATGTGCAATTTCTAATTATGAGAGAATCCTTATTTGGCATAGGAATGGCAAACTCATCTGCTTGTTAATAAAAGCATTTATTTTCCACATTATGATATGGTGTGTATTGGAGAAAAGCTGTCTAAAATCATAATGCAAACTTCATTAATAGCTCTCTATAGTCTGGAAATGAAATTTCCTTAAAATGCTAGTCATAGTCTGTATTTAAGATTAGTGGAAAAAAATTAGGTAGCTTGTTCTCTTCCACTTTTTTTTTTTTTTGTTTGTGCTTATGTTTGCAATTTGTGAGTAATTAGCAAATCTGTTTAGATGGTTAGATCTTGGCCTGTAATTTACTCTAAGAGGAAGGATAACTGCCACTATGGGAAGCCTTACTGGAATTGGTGGGGATCTGCACAAATCACAATTTTATTCCCTAGTTTTAGATAATAAAATAATTTTTTCCCCTGCTGATAATTTTATTGGGAAAATTAAATTACTGTGTATTTATCAGATTCATAACAAGTATAACATGTATTTACTCACTGCAATCCTAGGAAAGATCCCTAAGGGGGAAATTCAATGACTTTCAGGCATATAAACTTGAAATTTTAATGTAAACCCCACTGCCTAGTGCTAACCTAACTCTCAAAATCCTAAGCTTTCAAGGTGTCTTCCCATCTCACACCAAAATTCCCTAGTTTCCTGTAGTGTGCCATATATGTGATTCTGTGAGTCAATGCTTTAGGAAGTGCCTCCATCCACCTTGACTTCTTGGAATCCAGAAGACTAAGATTATGACCTGGTAGGCATGTTCTGCAGGGCCAGACTCCCAAAAACTTCTGTGGAGGGGCATGTGCATGTTTGCATCTGTGTGCCTGGATATAACCAGCTAACTCAGAGTTCCCACGCATGTGCTGCATAATCCTGGCTGCTGCTCCCTGCTAGCTGTGTAATTCCTGCTTTGGGGCGCCAGTCTTTGGTTTACTGTCTCTTCTTCAGAGGTTAATGAGGCTGCCTTCCCGTGGCCACAGGAATTTTGTGTCTTTCTACAGTGCCATGCACTTTCAGTGGGTTATCACACTGCAGTAGGAGCCCATTGGAGAAGAAATGCCTTGAGAAATGCTGGATACAGCTTGAATCTCCTCTGACTGTATGAAGGCATCCTCCCAGGCTGGTATTCCCAACACACCCAAAGCATGTCTACTCGGCTCTTTTCATTGCTTTCCAGATATCTTTATGACATCTCGTGTTTTCCCCATACATGAAGGTCTCCAATAAACACAGGGGACAGGGTCTCCTGGGCTTAGCAGTTTTTTTAGGCTACCTTTATTTGCAGCCTATTCTGAGAAGGAAATCTGGTCCTTTGAAATATTAATGAGATTATTTTCTTAATAACATTCACTATGCAATCCTTCAATTCTACTTTCAGTTGTATATGTATGCAGTAGGGGAGTCAAATGCATTCCTGATGTATGTAAAAATCCTTCAGGTGCTCATGGCAGTTCTGGAATTTTAATATTCAAGTGAGTGGGAGGTCAGTAAGAAGGCACTGAGCAATCAATTTTTCTGGTCTCTCATATCAGAAGAGACTAATTTGGAGCCAATCTTTTCTATATGGCAGTACAACAGTTAGAGTAATTTGTGCTAAGTAAAGGTCAGTCAAGAGCCACAGCTGAGGGGCTGCAAATACTTAACAAAGCACAGAAGCTTTTGCTGAGATACTTTTTGATCAGAATAACTTGGCAATCATGGAAAAAGGTGAACTCTTATGGGTCCTTGTCCTCACTTTTCATGTTCCTTAAATGGGTAGTGTCAATTGCTTTACCCCTTCTAAAACTGGCTGATGCCATACAAGTTAACAAGACTCTTTACTTTGTCACAGTCCAGTCAAAATGATTGCCTCCTTTGAACCTTAACAAAACCCTGGCCTTACTGAAATTGCTCAGCTTTTCCATAGATACCACTGGAAAAAGGATTGACACTTTTGTGCTTTTAATTCTGAGAAGCTTTTAATTCTGAGAAGCTTTCTCTAAATGGTTTTCTTTATGATAAAGATCTGATTATATATTGCTTGTATATATTTATATATAAAATACAAATATAACACATTGTACACAAATACATTTATAAAGCATTGTAATGTGTTAGGAATATTTTAGTAACATCAAATAGCATACAGAGTATACAGAGATGAGTTTTGTAATCATATAATTGCTAAGAGTATTAGATTCTCTACTCCAAGAATCTACTTCTAATTTTCTGGATACCTTGTCGTCTTTCCTCAAGGTCTCCTAATCTTGTTGGACTATGGAATTTGAGGAAGGGAGTTGGTCTGTTAGAGAGCTTAGTCAGAAAGGACTAGAGAAGCCAAATATGTATTAAAAAAAAATATCATAGATATGCCCTTTTTCCTGATCTTGTGCGGACAGACCACGGGAATGCCATAAGTTCTTTTAACAATAAATAGTAAAAAGTGAAATTACCAGTCTATCTTTTTTTGTCCATGCTTATGTGACATTTCAAAGCAATTTAGGAAAAGCTATCTTTTCATTAGGCAAGTATAGCCCTTAGCACACAGAATTTTAGGTTCAGGCATCAAAGGTCTAAAAGGTTAACCAACAGAGAGATATCATTGTTATAATTAATTTGTTCTCCAGCTGCCCTTAAGCTGAAAGTCATAAATGAAGAGACAATTTTGTCTGAAGCCAAACTAGTGTGACAAATTAACAGACATGGTCTCTATATAACAATCAGTGTTTTCTGATCATTAGTTGTATTTGCTTAAAGCTCAGGAGAGTCCTGTTGTGCTTATTTCCACACCTCTGATGTGAGCCTAATAGTACCATATTATCAACTTTACTGTGACTCACTGAGGAATAGCTCTATAAAAATGTTGGAATTATCAGTATTTTTTAGTATATTATGCATCAGAATGCCCATTTGTTGTTTGAGTTATGGCCTGTACTTTGGAAAGAGGCCAGTATTAAAGCTTATAATTTTCTTCCTGCTGTTGTATTCAGAGTAGCTCTAGATTTTATTTGCATGTTGAACCTCAAGCCTGAAACAATTTTAGATTTCAAAGTGATGAGGTTTCTGAGTCGCTTAACAGTCTGTGAGAATTTTTTGGTTTTGTTTGCGTAGTCTCAGTTAAAATAACCCTTCTATGCTGTTATAGAAGAGTTAGTGAAGTAATCCAACTGAGACATCAGTTCTCTCATGGTCTGAGATAGTTTTGCTTGACAAACATGCTCTTGCAAATGGTTGTGATAAGCTGAATATGTTGATGTTCTTCTCAGTGCACACAGATCAGTAGGCAGCAGCTGTAACTGCGTCTTCATTTTTTTAAAGTGTGAAGAATGTATGTGTTATAGAGGGAAATATGCCTGAAAATCATAACTGTCATTTCGGATTTGATATCACCCTCAGAGTCCTAAATGAAGTGGTCCCTGAAAAGTTTGAATACTGAGCACTTTTATTTTAGAGGTGCACATGTGCTTCTGCAATTAAAAGCATGCCAGACTTACTCAGAATGTGTGTTCGTCAAAAGGTGGAATTTGGATGTTATGAAATGTTTCTGAGCTGAAATATGGCAGAAAATCTTATTTCAGAAACAATTTATTATAAAATTGAGTTTAATGTATTATTGTCATTTTCATGTAGGAATTTAGATTACATTTCTGTGCTGCCAGAACAAAATCACTTAAAAAAGGTATAGATATTTTCCACAAAGCATTATTCCTCTTTTTTTTTTTTTTGTATGCTATATCACTATTGACTATCATGAGGTACTAGGATGCATAAAATTTATTTAAGCTTTAGTGCCCAGTGTTACACTGAAAATTTGTACAAAAAGAGTTGTAAGAGAAAAGAAACACTTAGGGGTCTTTGCAGCTTAGCACGTTCCTTTGATTTCTTTTCTGATTATATTTACCTGACTTAAAGCAGGACTATCATGTTTTAGATAATAGAGGTATTGCATTGCCCAAATATTGTCTGCAACAAATAGGAATAAGAATGGAATGGTAAGAGTTCATTTAATTTAATAGACACCTGCCCAGCTTGTCTTTGAAATGTCTCAATGATATGGGCCAACAAGGAAGGAAGTTCATTTGATACAACCTTAACACAATCCAGGAGTTATTTTGTGTTAATTTGCACTGCCATGACAGAGCCTAGATTAGGCCATTCTGGTGACAAGCCTTCTAGTCTCACAATTGTTAACACAGGTAGAACTGCAAAAGTGGTGGGAAGTTTTAAACTTGTGTTTACAGATGTAGAGATGCCTTTGCATGCAATAATGGAGTTGCCTCTCTGGCTTTTATGTATTTAAACCAAGTATTTTAGCTTTTGAGACAGATGGTAAAATCATCAATGAATTGCAACAGTTCCTTGTGATCACAGTCATTGTTTAGGAATAGTTTAGGTAGTTTTCAATCTTATTTTCAACAAGATATATTTTTGTCTTTTCCACATTTGCATAGCAATGTATAGGGACACCTGAACCTCTGTTTGTGGTCGCCTGCTTGGGAAATGGGCTAAAAATGGCATTGATTTGTAATCCCAAAAGCTAACTTTAGGGTGATCTCTTTAGGGTGCATCTGTGGTCAATGAAAAACCAGAAAGATAAATGAATTCTGTACAAAGTGGTTCAGCAGGGTCTGAACATCTGTCACCATTAAGGGTAAAGAGAGTGAAGACAAGTAGTTAGTGCCTAGATTTAGCTACAACACACATATTCTTTCTTGCATGTAATTTTGTCAAATTATGAAACTATATTACTGAAAGCTTTATTTGAATTAGGCTGTTGTTCCAGGTTGCACAGTTAATGTTTTGTTGTGATGCTGCTAATATAAAATACCAAGAAGTCAACCTTGTTAATTAATATGCAGTATGTCATTGTGGAAAAGGCTCTAAATTTGGATTCTGATGATTAACCTTTTATAATTTTACTGACATACAAGTTGCATTTACATTTTAAATAACTTTCAAGATTTTTTTAGTATTGTGAATTGAATCTGCTTTCTAGGATATACACCATTTATTTCCAAATTGAACAGGACAAGAAAGTATCTTTCCAACTAGGAGAAATAATTATTGACTAGCTGTGCAGATGCCCTAGCTTTGAATAATCTTAAAAACCTAAACCTGTGTCACACTAAACCTGTTAATGTTGCTTTTCTTTAGAGCAACATTGTGTGACAACACAAAAGTTTGTGGAATTTCTTATGAGGAGTGAGAAAAGGGGGGAATGTCTTACAGTAAGTGGGTTTGTTCATAAGCTCAAAGATTTTAAGATCCTTTTCCTCGAGGCGCAAATAATAACAGCAAAAAATGTCTCCTTAGAAGTAATATTATTTATTTGCTGTATGCCATGGGGAATAAAACAAATAAATGAAGGAAGGAATGTGCTTGCCTGTTCATAGCCATAAATTACTCATTGTACAAAATAATTTGAGTTGTCAAGTCTACAGGATTGCATACTGTTACTTGAGAAATTATCTTCTTTCACATGTTACTGTATTCTTCTTCATTCATGGTCTTTTCCTGGTTGATCTAGTTTATTATTTTCACTGGCTTATGCAGAGAAAAATATGTTCTTTCTATTTTATTACAGCATGGACACTTCAGCACACATAGTAGAGGTCACTAAATGGGGACAATATAAATTTCTCATAGTCTTGCTTACATGTATTATCTGGTATTGATTTCTCATAGAATCATAGAACCATAGAATGGCATGGGTTGGAAGAGTCCTTAAAGACCATCCAGTTCCAACCCCCTGC
>VZRH01001122.1:604639-618429 GCA_013397555.1 Urocynchramus pylzowi | reverse complement strand
AAAAAAAAAAAAAAAACAAAAAAAAAAAACAAAAAAACCACCAAACATTAGATTCATTGAACAGGAAAATACACCAAATGTTTTGGAAATGAGAATGTAGAGTCCTTACCAAGCTCAGACTGAGTTGTTTAAGCTGTGCAGTCATGGGAGAACAAAGATGCTGTGGGGAGGTAGCCAGAATCCACTGCAAAGCAATTGTAACAGCCATCTTCACATTGCCTTTGCCTATAGCTGATGGAAATTTAGTACTCTAGCAAGCGGGAAGATGAACTATTAATAATGATCTCATTAAAATATGGAGCATTTTTTAATCTGCTTTGAATGCTAAGATCCTGAAGCAGAAAAAACAGCTCAGTAAACATACAGGAATATATTTTCTCCAGAGCAGACTGATGAAAATGTATCAGATTGTGCTGTCTGCAATTTCACTGCTGCTGTCTCCTCAGCTAATTTGAGAGACTTGGATCTTCAGGCATTGTAGCAATGGTGATGGCTACACAGTCTGTTGCTGACAAAAATGTGATTTTTGTCCCCCAAAAAACACTGAGATACAAAATAAGCATTGGATTTATGGCATATTTTGTATGTGATTTTGCTATAAAGGTAAGCGCTTAAAAGGAATTTTAATCACATTGATTTTCTTACTGGAAGTGAAAGAGCTCCATGTAAAAAATTAGTTTTAATGGTGTTAAGTTTTAACATGTATATCTTTGAAATCCTAAATGTGCTAATCCTTTTCCTGTACTGATGACCTGGCAGTCCTTTGTGGTTATATCTTGCTAAAGTAGCTTAATAGCTACATATAATCTGCAAAATTGAGTCATTTAAAGAGTTAATAAATCTAGATCATCAGTTCCCTGTAAATTTATTCATTTTATTTTATTTTACTTAATTTTAATAATGTGCTCAAGTGTATTATTTGAATATTTAAAGTTCAGCACATGCTTTGCTGAACTATGGTTTGATTATGACTATGAGAGAATTTTTTATTACATATGCAGAGAACTGAATTCATTAGTCTTCACTTCATTCTTGCTTATCATGTAGAGCGTAGGAAAAGTTTTAGCTTCTCCTTGAGATAAATATAAATCTTGTTAGTAAAGCTGTGAATTAAGCCTTCTCTGTTGGGTTTGTGTGGCCAGGTTTTGCTCTGACTGGGGAGCAGGGACAGGACTCTGTGGCTTCTGTGGGAAGCTGTGTGTGCTGGAAGCTTCCCCTATGTCCGACAGAGCCAATGCCAGTCAGCTCCAAAAGGGACCTGTCTCACATTGGAGAAATTCATGGAGGATTGTCTTCCATGGCAGGGACTGCACATTGGAGTAAGAGTGTGGGAAGTTTTCCTCCTGAGCAGGAAGGAGCAGCAGAGACAATGTGTGATGAACTGACCCTCGCCCCATTCACAGCCCTGCACTGCTGCGGGGGGAGGAGAGAGAGAATTTGGGACTGAAGTTGAATCAGGGAAGAAGAGAGGGGTGGGGGAAGGGTGCTTTTAAGTTTTGTTTTTATTTCTCAATTCCCTGCCCTGATTTGATTGGAAATAAATGAAATTAATTTCCTTAAGTCTGTTTTGCTCATGGTGGTAACTGTTGAGTGATACCTCCTTGTCCTTACTCTCAACCACCAGCCTCTTGTTCCATTTTGTTTCCTCTGTCCAGCTAAGGAAGGGAGTGATAGAGCAGCTTTGGTGGGCACCTGGCCTCCAGCCACAACTGGTTACTGTATTTGGCTACAGATGAAGGTGCCTTTTTTTATTTTGAAATGATGCAGCCTGTGACTAAGTTATTTGGTTTACTATCCTGACTTGCATTTCAAGGACACATCAAAGAAGGCTAGAGATCAAGGGTAAAACAGGAAAAAGTAATTGGTGAGTGTGTGCCACGAAGAATACCAAAGGTCTTGAAGAGAGCTGTGGGAGAGCTCTAGCTGTCTACAAAGCTGTTTTTCCCATGACCTAGTGAATCTTACACAAACTTTATGTGCCTTTTGAAGGTGTTGCACAGGACTTTGGAGAAGCCTCTGCCCTTCTGAATGAGGAGGCACCGTGGCCAGTAGAGGTTTCCTGCTACATCTCAAACGGCAGAGGGCTGTACCTCTCTTTAGGCCAATTAACTGAACCTCAAATATAATGGTCAAGGAACTCACATGTGGGCTTCTCCCATTCTTCTCTGTTTTTCTGGTGTCCCATGACTAAAGGGAGCTGACTCTGGCCCCCTGCCCTTCCACTTGCTGAGTCTGCTGGGGCTGCTGGTGCACAAGCCAGGCCTGGGGACTTGATCAGTCATGTCCTTTATAAAACTTTATAAAACTGGCTTCCCCATAAGGACTATTGTTCCCTCGCTGAGGGACTTTTCTGTGGAGAACTTTTCTATGAGTATTTGATAAAGGTTGTATCTTGATATGGATGTGTCTCATATATTTCTGCTATATTTTTGTGAAACTTTTTTTTCTCTGCAAAACCTCTTATGCCATTATCCTAGGCCAATCAGAAGTGAACTAAAGAAAAAAAAAAGTTGAACAGGATTAGTTAGGTAGGCTAGAGAAAATATATTCATAAGTATATAGTGTCAATTATTTAATAATAAATTCTGTTATGAAGTGAAAGGATAGCTTTATGATCTAAATTATACAAAGAAGCCTTCTATTTTGACAAATGTCACAGTATTATAGAAACACAGAATGCTAAATAATAGTAAGATTGAATAAGAAAAATATTAATATTTTCGAGATTTTTTTTTCCAAGTAAAGTAAAGGCTGGGTTTAGTAAATTTAATCTTCTTCTCCACAGTTTTAGCAAAAATACAGAATAAATCAGATAAAGAAAAGAGGGAAAGTATTTAGCATTCTTAAATTCATAGCTATTATTATAGCTTTAAGGAAGAGAAAAATATTTATATATATTTGAAGTATTTTTGTGGGGTTTTTTTCCAGTAAATCAACTTGGGGAGATTACGTATACAGAATTCTCTTGATGAAAATTACCAATTTAGATGAGCTCTAGCTGTCCTCACACAAAGAGCTCTATTAAAAAGTCTTCTATTATTTTAATAACATATCATGCAGCTATTTAATGACATTTTGATATCCTAACTGCTCATTGAATATTTACTCCCTGTTGCTTTTCATAGCTCATATTACCAACAGCATGTTTTCTGTAAGTCAAACTGTTTCTGTCGCCATTTTGAAAGAAAATATAGGCAAGTCTCACAGTAGGATTTTTTTAAATATCTAGTAAAGTGGAATAGTCTACTGAACAGTCGTCTTTTTAAGGTAAGAGAAAACAAAAATTATTTTATGAAGAGTATTTCAACAAATTATTTTGTATCAGACTAAATCGAAAAGATGTAATAAAAACCACAGAAACACTGAGCCAGCTGACAGATGTGTTTGCTGTACACACAAGCTATTGTTGCTGAAAATCTCTGAACAATTTGTCTTTAGAAAAGGCTTGCTTTTCCCAGTAACACTTGTAACATCATAAGGTCTTGTACCATTTTGTTTTAATTAAAAGGTAGTTTTTCACCGATTCCCTTAAATTAACTTTTCTGGCTACTGCTGGCCTTTCTTCTTTTTCTTTCTTCCCTCAGCATTTGATAATTACTGTAACATGTCTGCCAAGGAAAATTTAAAATTATGAACTTTACCAAATACTCACAATGCTGTCCCATCACAGTGATGGGTCTGATCAGGCTGGAGCTACTCCTACAGATAGAAAGACATCAGTAGGTTGGGATGTTCTCCATGACATTCTTTAATTTTGGTACTTCGCTAAGTTCAGAAATCACCCTGATTTTTGACCCATGAGATCAGGTACTTTTCTGAGCTTTTAGAAAATATATGAAAAATAGAAATTAGCTGCAACTAGCATGTGTGGGGTTTTCACATCACTTGTCTTGAAGAAGAATTTGCATGTATCTAGAGATTAAAGCCTACTGCTTCCTTCTACAGTAGGGACTCCTTCCCTTCTTTTTAATTCTCCTGAATGAGTCTGAAATGTCATCTCTCCCAGCTTGCAGGCATATGATCCCTGGCACAGCTGTGCATTTCCACAGAAATTTGATGGAATTTCACCTGTCATCTTAGCTTGTTTGCTCAGCTTTGAATACTAGCCACTCATCATTAGGGCCTGATTTACCTGTGAGTGTGCAGTGAAGCAGAGCAGGAGCACACCAGGGCTCTCTGTGCCCATATTGCACAGAGCATCATGGTAAATCTCCGTGGCCAGAGCAGTGCCAGGATGCAGAATTTGGTTCTCCTGGAGGCACAGAGGACTGCAGAGGAGGGGCCATAGAGCAGAGGGCATGGTCCTCTGCTTGAGGGCCAGCCTGTGGGGATGAGTTTTGTCTGTGGAGGAGCAGCACAGTGAGAGGAGTTGAGTCCCTGGATAGTGTGTGAGCTCTAGGGGCCACTTGGTCACTCCTGTGCTTGAATGCACCACTGTGTTTGCCAAAGCTTCAGGCTGAAACTGAATTAATGACATGCAATGGCACCAAACTGGAAATCAACTTAATTTGTAATGTACAGCAGTTGTAAGTTGTAATGTATCAGTGTTGTAAGCTGAAAAATGTCACTAAGCCTGACATTGTTCTGACTGGTGGCACTGATACAATACGTGGCTGAACAAGAATTCACGTTGAAGTCTTTTATGTATTACCAAATAATTATTATGCATAGATTTTGGAATTAGCTAATACTTTCTAGGTGAAGATAATAAATTGGTTTAGTAATTCTTTTCTTCCTGCCACTTGATTTATCAATTCTTAAAATATTGAATTGCAAATGTATTATGGCTTTTTAATGTGTGTCTCTTTCACGACAGCTGCTAGTACATTTTGTTTTTCTGTTGAGTTACATGACTTAGTGACAATCCTATTTAGTCAGGAACTTTGAGCATCACCCAGTGAAATATTAAAAGGTTTTAACTATTAAATGATTTTTATGTATATGCAGCATGCAAAGCACATCATACTGTGCACTAAGCAAATTCCTTTACCATTTATATTACTAGAAATCTAAAATAAATAATAGATTGGTTTATAAACCCTTTTGTAGACCTATTTATCATAATGGTTCTGTGAATCATAAACAAGAAAGAGTATTTGC
This sequence comes from Urocynchramus pylzowi, assembly GCA_013397555.1. Taxonomy (NCBI): domain Eukaryota; kingdom Metazoa; phylum Chordata; class Aves; order Passeriformes; family Fringillidae; genus Urocynchramus; species Urocynchramus pylzowi. Next base: position 613,329 of record VZRH01001122.1, on the reverse strand, counting down.
TAAGACTCCTATACTTACTGAAGAATAAAGAAAAGTAGTGCTGTGTTATTTGCTAACCTCTATTTAAAAATATGTCTTTAGAGAACAGAAAACACAGAAAAATCTGTGAAGGAGTGAAGTTATTTAGCTATAGTGGTCTTTTCAATAATATATCCATAACAATTCCAAGAAAAGGCATTGAAATGGAATTCAGTTCATGGAATTCTTGTACTAAGCCTGTTACTGTATTTAATTTAGGCAATGGCATTGACAGTTGATTTCTTCAAGAGATGAATAAGTGATGCACTGCTTTATACTGAATTCCTTTACATCTGCACTACTTTGAATTTCAATTATGGTTCAATGTTAGCTAGTCTTTTTCTGCACATTTAACTGTAAAGAAAACAGGAGCGTGCAATCCAGTTATTTTGATATTTAGTACATTTTTTCAATTCAATCAATAACCTGAGTTATCATTACAATGATAATGCTCACCTCTTCTTTTATGAATAGCTTAAATTGGAAAACCGTGTTGGATGAGTGCAGTCACAATTGTTATACTAGTATCACACAGCTATTCCATGCTAAAATTTTATTTATTCTGGGAATTTTATTAATTCTGGGAAGGGAATCAACCATTGCATTTGAAATACGTCTCTCTTGTACGTGATTTTTTGTGGTTTTGTCTGTGCACGTATGTGATATGTGCATCTTTTTTAAGTGTATATATTCACTGTTTAAGACTTTCTTAAAATAAAATAATTGTCATTTATATTTTTTCAGATTTTAGAAATATATTTTCTTTCTAAATGAACACTTCTAAATTTGATAACTAATACAGACCTTGACTGATTATATAGTAGCTCTGTGAAAGAAAACACATATGGGATGTTTTATCTATATCTGGAGCTGCTTTTTCAGCTATCAAACTAATGGAACTGTAATGGAACACTTAGTAACAAAATTAATGGGCTGCATTCTTTTCTTTGTCACTAGATCTGTGTGGCTCCATTAGGTCTGATTTCTTCAGTTACAAGAAGAAAGAACTATGAACATGCTGGCACTTTGCTATGTATTAGAAAAGAATCTATCACTTTTTGTATTCGTGAGCTAATTGGCACCTTGTTACCTCAAACTTCAGGGAGCTGATATAAGTTAAAGAACATCTATTCTGGTATTGGTTTATTTACAAAATAATTTATTGATTCTAATATTTGTGTTATTCTTGGATTCATAAAAGAAGGAGGTGAAGGATATTTGTTTCTTCTGTCACTGTTCATTATCGCAGCTTTTTCTACTTGAGGAAGTGGTTTCTCTGGGATTTTACTGTAATCCACGGGATTTTATTTTTATTGTGCTCTTTTCCTCCTACTGCGCTTGATAGTACTTGTTTCAAGGTTCAACCATGTACAAAAGATGAAATGTAATAGCAATCATGTTTTCTTTCTATTAAAGTATGGATTTTTTTTGAGAGATTAATTTACTGGGACAATTGTCTGTGAGACCATTTTACAGCGACCATCTAATATCAAAACCTAGTGCCACAACCTTTCTTAAAGACTTGCAATCTAATTTGACACAGATAGCTGTTCCAGGCTTTATATTTTTGTTAGGGTTATAGCTGAAATGCTGGGTAGGTGCATAGGTGTTTCTATCTTAAGGATTTCTTTGGATTTTGAGGGCTGAAATATTTTTTAACAACTTCTCAACTTTTTCATTAGCTTGGTCCCTTTACACAGTTTTCAACATCCGTGCAAATTTGCCATTCCCAGTCTTTAAAGATATCAGCATCATCAAACTACACCTGACTGGCTGATGGAATATGGGTAGTGGGGCAATGAACTAGTAGATCTGGAAAAATTTCTTGAAACTCTATGCCTGCTCAAATGGGGCCATCTCTAAATCACTCAAGGTTTTGCCATATTAGAGGATTTTTCATCTTGTTTGTATTGGCACATTTCAGAGCCTCTCTCAGAACTGGCAAATATGCAGCCAGCAAAATATAGTCTGATAGACCTCTGCTGCTCCAGAATTACTCCTGACCACCCCCAATGAGTTTGTGTTATAAAACGGAAAATTTGAGAAGGAAATTTTGTATACAGCTGATGTTCTATAGTGCCATGTGAAAGTCTATGTATAAAGCTTCTTAGCTAACTTGAATGTGAAGGAAAAAAATATGAGGCTATATTACATCAGAGAACAGAAAACACAATTTGAAACACTGTGATTGTTTCTATTGCTTTATCTTCTTTTGATTTGAGAAAATGTTAGTTTTTTTGTGTTAGCATGTTTATCATTGGCCATGACATTTGAGAGGCTGTGCAATATTGCTAGAATATAGAAGACTAAAGCAAAAGTGACTACAAAACCAGAAACTGACTTTTTAAATTGTAGTTTCGTAACTGTTGATGAAATTTCTCAAGTACATAGGTAGTGTGGCACTTGTAGATTAGTTCTATTTCTAGTTTGTTGGGTAGCTATTATTGTTCTCTTTCAGTGGTATTTCAGGGGATTTGCACAATTTAGACATTTATTAATGAGACTGTAAGACAGGAGTGTTGACTGTTTTCTAGGCTGAAATATGATGAAACTAGATCATATTTCTTCTTTAGAAGTATATTCATACCCAAGTAATTTTCCCAGTACACCCCCAGAGAGGATTTTTGTGTTGACTCAATGTTAAGTGCTGTGCTTTATTATTTTCCTCATATTACCTTTGTTTATTATCTTCTGTGACTGATCTAGATATTCCAAGATTTCTAACTTTACACTTTGCAATGTGATTATTACATTATCTGTTACAAAGATGAAAGTGCTTCATGTATATTTAATGCTTTTATTGAAATAACTAAAATTTCAGTCACAATCCCCCTAAGTCAAAATACATTGTGAGGATATCATGAAACAGTCCATTTAATTTTCTAATTTTTATTGTTTTGGAGGTTTTCTTTAATGAAAGAAATAGTGAAATGTGTTTATAAACATTTCATCAAAATCACCATTTTGGTTTCAGAAAAACATGAAAAGAAATGCCAAGTGAGGAAAAGAAACATAGCTTTTCTTTATTGTGCTACAGTTAATGAGAATTTATGCAGCCTCAGGAAAAAAAAAATAAAAGTAACGTAAAGTTACAGTCAAAACTTTGTTGTGAGCAAATCAGGGAAATTTCATTATATGAGAAGCCACCAAGTCACAGTTGCATTAAAACCACACTTTACAACATTTTACTGACTGTTAATAGGGTTAATTCAGAGAATGATAGTACCCTTTGCACTTCAAATTATCAAATTAATACACAAGTCTCATCAAAACAGTTTAAAAATCTCACACAATCACTTTCAAATGTCTACCTTTATCTCAGTGGTTAGGATGCCCCTTTAGGTCCCAAGGTTGGCAATATCCATCCTCCTCAAAAAGACATGAAAAGGGTGTCTTCATGAGTTGCTGTCACCCTGAATTCTTCACTGGGAGAATTGTGATGTCATTGATTTCTTCTTTCTCAATTTCCACTAATTTAGCACTTTTTCTAACTTTTTTTCCCTTATACTTTATTGATTTTCACTTTGTGTCTCTATTTATTACATATTTTATTTTGTGTTAGTATATTCCTTGTTATTTTCCACTGTTTTTTCTCTTTGTGCACCTTAAAACCTTTTTGACAGTTGTTTGTTTAATGACCATTGTTAGGTTTTTTCAGTCTGTTTTTATTATCCCATGCCTATGGTCCTGTATACCTCATTATTATTTGCAAATCACAAATATTTCACCCTATACAGAATATTTACTTTTTAATGTATATGCAAAAACTCTGATTATACCACAAAGTTATGCAAATACAAGCAAATATAAGTGGTATAAGCAAAACTGTAACAAATTAGTCCGTAGTCACCTGATGATTAGAAAATTTGTTGCAGCTAAACAAGCTGAATCAAAACTCCAGGCAGGAGAGGTAAGTTGGGACAAATCCTGATAAATAAATCTTGAGGCCTTGCAGAGCCAATACAATGTCTACAGCTTGTTACTGGCAGTGGCTATGATACAGCTGTAGTCGTATCCTTGCATTTTTGTTTTGTCTCTTTGTCTTATTAATGTCTGGTAATTATTCAAAATGCATGTGAATGTGACATGTGGGGATATGGTTTAGTGGTGAACAGTGACTTAATGGTTAGAGTCAATGATCTTAGAGGTCTTTGTCAGTCTAAGTCATCTTTAGTTCTGTGATTCTGTGGTTATTACTTCCAAATAGAAAACTGACAAGTTAGTAAGTCTAATTTTTTCTGAAGTTTTAAAGGTTTGGATTTTTTGATTCTTCAGTGCTGTGTCTCAGGGTATATTTGGTGGTGTTGTTCTTTGTTTTTTCAGAGTTGTTACAGAATTTGAAATCTTGGCTGTTTACGGGGCAACAAAATAAAGAAGGCTTAAGGAAAAAAGAAGCAAGTGAAAATCTGTGGGGAATGTTCCTAAACCAAAGTGAACTCATGACTAGGAGCTACAGTTGAATTTAGCTGTTTGGGTAGACTTTACATTCTCTGGAAAAGTTGACAATACCCTTCTTAGGGTGTGGTGGTTTCACACCAGCCAGCAACCCAGCTCCACACAACTGCTTGTCCTCACCAGCAGAATCTGGGAGGGACTTGGAAGGGCAAAAGCCAGAAAAGTTGTGGATTGAGATAAAGGCAGTTTAATAGGAGAAGCAAAAGCCATGCACACAAGCAAAGCAAAACAAGGAATTAATTCACTGCTTTGCTCTGCCATCTCAGGGAGAGCAGGGCTCCATCACATGCAATGGTGACTTGGAAACTCAAACACATCATTCCAAACCTTCCCTTCTTCCTGCTTTTCCCAACTTTACCTACTGAGCATGATGTCATATGGTCTGGAATATTCCCTTGGTCAGTAGGGGGGACCTGTCCTGGCTGGGTCTCCTTCCAATATCTCAGGCATCCCCAGTCTCCTTGACAGTAGCAGCGGCAGTACAAAAAGCAGGAAAGGCCTTGAGTCTGTGTAAACCCTGCTCAGCAATAACAAAACCATCTCTATTTTATCAATCCTGTGTTCAGCCCAAGTCCAAAACACAGTCTAGTACCAGCCAAGGTGAAGACAATTAGCTCTACCCCTGCCAAAACCAGCTCATAGGATCACACCATTATTTGGACTTTCCCTTTTCTTGAGATCCAAACTGAGTACCTGTCGTTTCCATAGAAATTTTGATGTGCTCCACTGTATGCTACATGCATACACTCTTGTACAATCTGAATACTCCTTTTCCCATTTTCATGATGTATTTTAGAACCAGAGGATGTGATATTATTTTAAGACTTCATTCTAATAAAGGTGGTTTATCCAAGCCTATTAGGACAAAATGAGCAAGATTGTTGTAAGCACCACTGCAGATAGCACTATCAGTCTTAGGCTTATCTTTTCCTTATGCACAGCCAAAACTAATCAATTTCCATACAACTAACATATTCACAACAAACAGACACTGAGGAAATATGCTTTTAGGACAGTAACAGTGTCAAAACAGTATTATTAATTCAAAACTTACTTTGCAGATAAAATTGTTGTGTTAATGAAGTGACTTCTTAGTTGTTCAACTTAATATTCAAAGATTTAAAACAAGTTTAACAGCTTAGCTTAGGAGCAATAATATGGATTCAATTCAATATAGTGGCTGTTGTTGCCACAGCAAGAATAACACATAGATCATAATGTAGAAATAACCCCCAACTATTTAATTGTTGGCATGTCTGTGATGGAAAGGAAACACATTCCTCAAAGAATTTATGTCTGTAAAGTACTGATTTTTCTTATAGTTAAGACAATGTTTCAAGGGAATAAACTTATTTTCTTACGTAAAGGGAGAAAATAATGTCTATAAGTGAAGTGATTAATTAATAGATTATCTCAGTATTTCACTGTTACAACAGAAAGTGTAGCCTTTTAGTTCACTCTTCTGAGTTCATTCATGTCTAACCTTGATGAGGGTAAATCCATTAGCAAGGGCAGGTTATTCTCTACGAACAATTCTGTTCTTCCTCAGTGAAATTCATGGCTGCTGTGGTAAGTACAGAATAATAATAGGCAATGGAAAAAAGTTATTATGGTTGTTTGCAGAAGTCAAACATCAAGGTGCTTTTAAAGTGAACCTTTAAGTTATTACAGAAGAAGTCCTATAGCATCAGTGTAATTTGTTATTTAGCAAAGGCTTCCATCACCCAACAATATCTGGTTTTCCTTTTTAACTCTAGTCATGTTGTAAATCATGTTTATAGGAAGGAGACTTCTTTATTAGTTTCAAGGCAGCTGATGGTCAGTAGAAATAATCCTCTGGGTAAAATTATTCCCAGCCCCAGTTTAAAACATGTTTTGATTCATTTATTATATTCTCAGTCTGTTTGCAGACCTCCTGCTGACATCAGTAGCCAGCAATGTACTGAGAAAAACACAGAGCTTTGAAAATGAGATGTTATTTGTGTTTGGAAAGAGTATTCTAACTTTTTTTTTTTCTCTGTACTAATGCTGTCACATTTTATATGCAGCTGTGGGATTTGCTGTGGTTTTATATTCTGGCACCAGCCTGTAATGTGTGAGCTATCATGCTGTATGCTCAGGGAAAAAAACCCAACATGGTAATATTACATTTGCAGCCCACTTTATGGGCTAATTAAGATAAAGGATGTTGTGAATTCCATAAATATCAACCAAACTGCACAAAAGTGTGTCAAGACATTTAAAAAAATGTTGCTCAATGCTATTGAAAAAGAGCTGTCACTTAGCAGCCTGTCCTTTGCTTAAATGTAGAAAAAAGAACTGCTATGGATCTGGGAAAAAAGTGGTCCCTGCAAGGGATCAAGCAAGTGAAATATAATACTAGACTTCAATTCAGTGATCCACTTCAGATTCTTTTAGATATCATGGGTTATTAAGTAACCAAATTATATTCAAGTAATTCAGCACCTGCTTCATCAAGCTACAGAATATGGAATTAGATATATACCACTTCAGCTTCACTGATTTGATTATGTAGTAGAGAGAGACTGGTGAATTTATATTAATCCTATAAAATTAAATCAAGAAAATTAGCTGAAGATATTCCTAGGGGCCTAGTTGGTGTCTGTTTGCATGAAATGCTGAATTACCTGCTTACTAAAGTCACGTTGTTTTGTTTTTTTTTTTTTTAAATGAGAAATGGAATGGAACTGAGTTTACATAGGAATTTAAGCAGCAAAGTACAAGTTCAAACCAGAAATCCATTTCATTCCATAAGAATGTAAGAGCCATATTGGCTCTTACAACAGCCAATACCAGGTCATTGAACTATAAGAATAAAACAAGTATAAATTTTTTTCCCTCAGTGGTTCCTAATATGGATTATAGAGACTACACTGTTTGTTTATGTTCAATTACTTGTTGAACTTTGCTTCCATCATTATTTTTTGAACGAGTTTTCTATTTTTTTCTGGTCACCTCCGTATCCTGTATAATGTATGCAAGTACATTGTAATTGCAAGTATTATAATGTAATGCTGCACATACTGAAAAGCATAAAGCATTCCCTTTTTAATGGCTTAAAAACTCTTTAGGATAATATCATAGATGTTTCCTTGTTCTTATGAGAAACAATGGCATAAGAGTCAAAAAAAGCCTATGCAGTTTTAATCCATGCCATTGCTAATTCTGTTGCCATTATAACCATTGTAACACTGTTGTCTGTTTAGGAGGCTGAATTATTCAATCTTTTCACAGACACAGACATTCTTCTAGTATTTCTAACCATGATTTTATCCTGTTTATAACTTCTGTTGGTGCTGGATGCTTATTACATGCTATTTTCTCTACAAGTCTAAACAAATAATTTAAGATGCAGAAGTTTATGCTGCAGGCTTTTCAAATTAACTGAGATTAACTCCATACAAAATGACTTAATTTCAGTGTTAAGTATGGACTGTCTTATCTCAGTCTGAAATTGTGACTGTTCTATTCTTACTCTTAGTCTAGCCATTTTCATACCATGTATGAAAAGGGTCTTGTTTATAATTTACTTAAGATTTCCTAAGCAGTTCTGTTTTCTATGCTATGTTATCTCTGATTCATTTATAAGCAATATCAGAATTGAATTTTATTTTGATTTATTGAAGTAAAATATTAGTGAAGTAAAATTACTGAAGTAAGCAATAATAAATAAAAAGATGGTAAAACATGTTTGCAAAACATATTAATCAGGTTTAAGTAGTCCTGGCACTTCAAAAGTTTTTGATCTGTAGAGAAATACATTTTCATCCTCAGGTAAATCTTTACAATTCACATTAATTTTTCATTTTTGGTTGAAAACAAAATGGAGTTTTAAAGGAGAGTGATAAATAGCAAACAGCATGTTTAGAAAAGCCACTATCCTGGTGTGGCTAGTACACAGGGCTCAAATCCAAGACACAGATTCTGTTGAACTTATTCAAAATAGATACTTAAAATTTGTTCTCTGGACCTAGAATAACGAGTAACCAAAAAGCTTTAGGTGGATTATAGAATGCCTCACCTATTTTGAGCAGCTTTTTTCCTTGAAAATGAAAAAAAAATATTCCTAGTTCTGTGTTACAGACAGTGCATTTCAGCAAGCTGTTTTAAGTTCCAAAAAAATGTTTTATCAAAAAAAAAAAAAAAAAAAAAAAAAAAAAAAAATTTTTTAAAAAAAATTTTTTTTCTCCCCCATT
>VZRH01001122.1:533120-604625 GCA_013397555.1 Urocynchramus pylzowi | reverse complement strand
AAAAAAAAAAAAAAAGAAAAATAAATTGTTGCTAAAGACATTTTCTTCTCCCCTCATTACACGCATGAGAGAGTACTCACTCTTCTGCTTTGTATTTTCCTACTGCTCTAACAAATCATCACATGCTTTGTATTTTTCACATGCTGATTCATTTGCATTACCTAAAACCACCTCTGGTTTAAATTTTGGTTGCAGGTTTCTCTTGGACTTCTGCATGCCCGAGCCACTCACATTCTCTGGCCCCCCCAGCGCTGGCAGAGGCTGGAGCCGATTCTTCCTCCGGAGCGCGAGCCGCTCCGCAGGGAGCAGGAGTGATCTGAAGGCACAGGCAGGACAGCACTGACATGGAGCTCAACCAGAAGGAACTGCACTGCTTATACCATCACCTGTAAGAGCTCTGCCATTGCTCTGACAGCTCAACCAGAGGGAACTGCACTGCTTATACCATCACCTGTAAGAGCTCTGCCATTGCTCTGACAGCTCAACCAGAAGGAGTTGCAGTGGTTGTACCATCACCTGTAAGAGCTCTGCCATTGCTCTGACAGCTCAACCAGAAGGAGTTGCAGTGGTTGTACCATCACCTGTAAGAGCTCTGCCATTGCTCTGACAGCTCAACCAGAAGGAGTTGCAGTGGTTGTACCATCACCTGTAAGAGCTCTGCCATTGCTCTGACAGCAGTGTCATGTCAATAAATACATGTGATATCGGAACGTTACAATGCCACCAGAAATTCTTCGTGTTTCTTTTGTTTGTTTGTTCTGTTGTTTGGTGGGTTTTAAAAATTTCCAACATTAGGGCATTGTATATTGATTCAGTTTGAAGTAATTGGTTGTAGAAGAACTGAATGTTCATTTTTATTCTGGAAGCAGCACATGCTTGGCCTATGTCTGTACCTGTGCTTCTCTGGACAAGAAACTATTAAAACCTTCAATAAACTCTTTTGATCTTTTACATTCACCTTGTTTCTTTTGTTTCTTTTGCATATGAAAAAAAGAAAAAAACACCCAAAACATATATACTTTGGATTGTACTATAATTATTAGTAATGAGGAATCAGTACTTCTGTCGGTGAAAAGTTTTTAATGCAGCTTATTTCTGTTATTAAGTGCATATTACTTATTTGTATTTTCTTTTTCAGGATAAAAATAGTTTGTTTTATATAAATATTCCCTGTATATCTTTCTGATTAGATATTCAGTCAAACTGTACACATGATATTACTTTATCTGAAGGCAGTGTTTAATTAATTTTTCTAGTAGAGTAAATCTTTGTTAGTACTGATTGCCACATTTCTTTGAAACTATGTAATTAGATAAGAAATATGGGATTAATATTCTAGTATATAGTTAATATTATAAATATACTCTGTGAATAGGCACTAAAGCTGCACACATTATAAGTGAAAAGAACTTGGAAAATTACACATTTTCAATGACAAATCAATATAAGCCAGCCTTTGTTCATATTTATTAAATTTTACTTCACATAGGCTAGTACTAAAAAAAATTTAACAAACCACACAAAAGATCTTTAAACATTTTCAGCTAAAAACATGCAATTATCAGAACTTCAGGCAAGATTAATGTAAGTCTACAGCTCTTTGAACACACACATCTGCCTTGTGAGTTAGATGATAGCTTCAATCACTATGATAATTATCTATTACTATCTCACTTTCTTAAATGCTCTAGCTCTGTAGACTCTCTGAACACTTCATGTTTCAGGATCTTTCTTTGTTCCAAAAAGGTGTTCTACAGGTCTCTGAACTCTCTCAGTTAAGCTAAGAGATTTTGTTTGGGTGTTATTGCAGTAAATTCAGAATTTTTCAGGGACAGAAGGAGAATCTGTCAGGGAACTACATGCCTGTGAGCCTGCCCTTGTGCTTGGGAACATTATGGGACAGATTACCTTGAATGTGATCCCATGGCCAACCAGGGGGTCAGGCTCAGCCAGCATGGCTTTAGGAACAGCAGGTCCTGTTTGACCAGCCTGATCTCATTTTATGACCAGGTGACCTTCCTAGTGGATGACAGAAAAATTGTGGATATTTACAAGGACTTCAGTAAAATCTTGGACACTGTCTCTCACAGCATTCTAAAGGGCAAGCTGGCAGTCCACAGCTTGGACAAGTGCTCTCTTCACTGGGTTAAATCTTGTATTCTTCTGTCTATATTTTTCCATACTTGATCCTCCCCAAACCATCCCCATTTCACTGACTCTGATACCCCAAACACCTCAGAGGTCTTGTGCAGTTCTAAAATGCTCTGCCCTGCACTCCACAGCAAAACCTGTACCCATGGGCAAGTATGGCAGGCAACCCAGCCAGCCTCCCCTCTGTCTCCTGGTGTTAGTTGTACCCAGTGGGATGGGCCCAGGGGCCTCAGGGCTCCTTCATAGCTGTAATGTAAGACTTTCACCATTTGATGACTCCTGTAATAGACAAAAAGGAGTTAAATTGAGGTGTTATTTGGGTTCCCACAGCTTCCATTGTTCTTTGGAGCTCCTTTGTCTGTGTGAAGACCAGCTCATTATCACGTAACTTGTACAGGCTAGGAAAGTTTCAATGTTCCAAGTATTCAACTGTGACATGCCTCAAGGAATATTTATTCATCTATATTTGCATATGTATATTTATAAATATTCATGCATTTATGTGGAGATGTATGTAGGATATACATTATGAAATGATGGAATAGAGAATATGCCTATTAAGTCTGGAGGTGGTTATAAAGACTGATGTAACTTTAGAGAATGGTATTAGAGTGCAGTGATCTGAATTTGATAAAGATGAGCAGAGAGTCTGGTGCAATAATTACCCATATACATGCTGGATTATGTTAAAAGAAAATGTGGATATTATAGTGGATTGTAGTTGAGCATGAGGCAACAATATGCTGAACAAGGAAAATACAGGCTTTGTAAAGAGCAGTACAGGTTGTAAACACAGCAAACAATATTCCTTCTACATTCATGTAGGGTATGATTTTAGGTGCCAGATACAAAAAATAATGAGGACAACTGGAATATTTAGAAAGACACAAGAAGAAGAGAGAAACCAAAAAAAAAATATCACCTATGAGAAATGTTGGAAGGACTTGGGTTTATCATTTAGCCTTCAGAGTCTGAGACAGTCTCCAAAATCATGAAAGATTACTGTGAAGTGCAAGACAATCATTGGTTCTCCAAGTTCATCATGTGTGGGAGCAGAAATAATAGACTTATAATGCAACATCTGGACTGTTAGATTAGACATAAAGAAATATTTTAATTATAAAAAATAATGAAACACTTGAATATATTATTTTTTTTATTGCAAGACTTAAAAAAATTTTAATTAGGCTTGTTGGAGACAGAAAGATGGGTGAACTAGACCTGAGGTCCACATCAGCTATTTTATACATTCTCTGATCAGGTCTCCTGTACTTGGTAAACTTGGTGGTGCCTTTGATGCTGGGCAGGCAGTTGCATCAATATCTAATTCCTTTAGACTGATAATTATGATTCTCTAGATTAGATTCTTTAGCTTAACAGTATTACAGTACTCTTATGTACCATTTTCCCCTAGTAAGCATCTAAGGAACCAGTTTCCTGTAAAAGAAGCTATTTTCTCCATACTGTCATCATATTAATGTGCATGACATTTTACATTATCATGTCAGTTGGTGAAGAGAAATAGCTTAATGAAATCATAACAGATAATTCAGTATCCAGAGCATGAAGGGCAAACCTTTCTTTTCAAAGCAGAAAGGACCAAGATTGCCACACATGAGCATATTTGCAAAGGTGTTGTTATTTAATTGATATATTTGGGTTTCAAGCTTCAAATGTGAAACACATAATGAGAAGCCTGTTCTGGAGGTAATGAAATCAGTAACAAAATTCTCATGGCCATCATGATTAGCTTTCTAAGGCCTCTTCACAGGCCTTCTGGTTTTTGGTGCTGGCTTATATCTGTAATGCAATAAGGTATGATTTCATGGGAGTTAAATAAGAATGAGCACAAGTAAGGAGTAGGACACTAAGAAATGAAAGGACGACAGGATATTTTAAAGCTTGGTATTTTTTTAATGTTTTAGGCATCACATAAACACCTTCCTATGGCCCAAGAGAGGGGACTAGATTGCCAGACTGCACTTGTAGAGCAAGGAGAGATGTTGCAAAAAGATCAGGAATTGGTACTCTTAGCAGACATGCACAACCAGCCCTGAAAGAGTGACAGAGCAAAGCTGTGTATCTCAGCAGCACAGCCTCATACAGAAAACCAAAACACCAACTGAGAAAGTGGAAAGCTGATGTAAATAAAGAATGATCATCTAATGAATCTGAGGATCTTCAATTAGGTTGCCAGGAGTTCCCATGACAAGGGAACATCATAGCATAGAGGATGTGCTGAGCTTCACTTCTTCCATCTATTCACCCTTCAGGATAACATACCTAGATGATGCAACATGAATACTGGCAATCTGTCACTGCATGCACAAAGCACTAGCTGTTCAGTTCTGAAGCAATTGCAAAATGGGTAATTTAGTGCAGAACTATCCAAGGAGAAAAAGGTAAAGCCAAGAAAATAGATTGTGCTTTAGGAAACAGTTTACACTGCCTGGATCCTCAAGTATTAACACTGATGAAATCAAACACCAGACATTACAAGCACAACTAAGACATATGAACTCAAAGTGCCACAGTATAGTCAAGTGATGACAGATATGAGCTCTTCCTATGCAGAATTTCATTTTCACATATCTTTTTCATTCCTTTAGATTTGTTTACCATGCAAATCAGACAGAGCTCTGAACAATTCCAGCATATTACAAGTAAGTCAGCTGTCAGAAGTATCTTTCTGTAGTTGTATTGCTCAGGTGTCCAGCAGCTGAGCAACACAGACATGTATTGTGCATGCTCTTGGGCAACTTTGGCTATCCTTTGGTATTTCACTATAATGTGGAATAATTCTCTCACTTCAAAATATTTTAATATCACTACTATTACAATCAAGAAAATTTTGGAATATTTTACTATCACTATTACTATGATCAAGAAAATTATTACTTTCTTCCTTTCCATGCCAACATGGTCTATTTCTACCATGGTCTATTTAGCATCTTATCCAAGACCATAAGATACATAGGATTGATTTAGGAAAAAAACCCAGAATTTCCAAGATCACAGTCTACCTATTTATTTATTGTCTATTTATTTATTGTCACCTTCTGTCAGTCATTACCTTGCACAGTTAATGAAAAAATGTACATTTTGTAATATAAAATACAAATCTTAATGAATTTAATAGATCAGTGAAAATCAAAATTCTGAGTAGACAGCTTAGCCTTCCACAATTGTATGGTGAGAGGAAAAGATGAGCCTTTAGAGCTAAACCTTCCTGTGGCATTATAGGCACACAGAATATGTAATGTGGCCATAATAGTGGCAAATATCTTAGGACATGTCCTTCCAAAAATACCCAGTTTCACCCTAAACCACTGGATTTGTGTAAGCAGCATGCAGCAGCCCTTTCTCACCACGCTGTAGGAGCTACACTTTTGTGCAGAAATAAATTGAAGTTATTGAAAAAAACTAGAGGACAAAGGCTGCAAGAAACCACATGACAGTGGCTTAAGGGATAGACTGGGAATCCCAGAGGTAGCAGAGCTGAAGTTCTCAGCACTACATCTGTACTCCTTTTCAGTAACTCCTTTGTGTGAATTAAATGCTCAGACTATTAAACCACAACTGGTATCACAACTACAAATTTAATTTCAGCAAGTGTTTTCCAGTGTTTTTTAATTAAAAAATGTTGTGTATCTTATTGTGGAAGTTTTAGCAGTACACCTTATGACCCTGAATTCTGTGGGATTATTTGTTTGGTTTTTAGTTTGTGAAATAAAAGATAGACCAGAAGCTGATTTATGCAACTGCACCTCAAGAGACTTTTAAGCAGAATAGTACATAGAAAATATTGCCAATGCTTAAACTATGTCATCATCCAAATATTTTCTTGATTGAAATTCATTAATTGTGTTATTGGACACAGGGTTCACCTTTGGAAGATTTAGTAGTTAAGACCCCTAAGGTGTAGACTATTTTAAAAATGCAGCAGCAGCTGTATCTGAATAGCAGGTTACCCCAAACACACAGTGAGGAAAGGTTTAATTTAAAAAAAAAAAATTAATTTGTGATAACTTATTGGAACTATATTAACCCACCATATTATGTACTATCTTCCTCTTCCATCCCACTCACAAATGTCTCAGCATTTTATTTAACATCTAACCTTTTCTCATATCCTCCTATTAAATGTCAAAATTGAATTTTACATCCTTTGGGAACAAAACATACCATACTCATATTTTTTTTTCTTACACGCATTTCAATTAATAAATGAAACACAGAACAGCAATTCTTTTTAGCAATCCCCACAATTTCATCCATTTGATTACAAGTATTAATCACACAAATGGTCCTGTTTTCTGTAGGACTTGATTGCCTCAGGATCTAAGATCAGGCTATAATACTTAACTTTCTAACCTGCTTTTGATGAGCCTGTAATTAAAGAAATGTATTTCCTTTATTCTCCTTTCTTCCCTCATTATGAATAGATGGTTTCTAAATCTGACATGCAATATCTTAAGGGGTTAGATAAGTAGTCCATTTGTCCAGTAACCTGTTCCTGACAGAGGTTAGTAAGTTATACTTCCTATAATGAAGAGTTTGGAATAACCTGCCAAAAGGAAAATTACTTTTCAGCCCCAGGCAGTTAGTGTTATGCCCTGGGACATGAAAGTTTAAATTTCTTACTTATCTTATATCCTTTCTAATGTAACTGAACTATCTATATAAATGTTCCACTATCTATATAAATGTTTAGTGCTCTCTTTAACAGCAACATCTGAAAAGTCTTGTTTGTAAACAGAAAACAGCTGAGTAAAGTCTGAAAGCTTTTTCTTTAACTTCTGTTTACTTGTCCTATCCCCTGTGTTAAATTGGGAGCAATTATTTTTGTTGGCATTGTAACCATATGACAATGGTAGCAACCAAATTAAAAAATCAATTATATAAGCAAGTGAAGTCTTTTTATAGTATAAGCTAAATGCAGTAGTACCTAGCAGGTTCAACAAAAATAGGGGTTTGTGTTCTCTCTCTACAGTTGGTTAGACTTATTTGGGTCACTGACCAGCACAATTCCAAATCTTACATTGAGCCTTCAATAACCTGGTGCCAAAAGTGAAAGTGCCTGTTCTTCAATAGTTTAGTTTTTAAAGCATTTTGAAAATCAGGTGGTTTTCATTTTGAGTCATCTGAAATGAAATGCCTGACTTGCAAAATCACTAGTCGCTATTGAAAATCAGTGCAAGGTCATGATAGTAAGTTTGAATATATTTGCTCTTTTGATAACTGACTAAAAAGAAGAAAATTATTTCCTCCACCTTTTCTCTGTTATAACCTGTATTTTAAACAGACCCTTCTCAGTAAAAAGAAAGAACAAAATTTTTAAAGACGCAGAAAACCTCTGATGGGATTTTCTAAAAATACTTTAAATATTTTACGGCACAAGTAATACACTGCCTTGACTGAAAGGCAATGGAACTTTTTATGCTAAATAATTTTGTGATAAATTCATAGGATGATTTAGTCATCTAACAGTCAAAACAAGTTCTCTTAGCCTATCATGTAGGTGTGGCAGATCCAGTCTCTGCGTATTTGTTTCTCTCTCTTTGTCTCTCTTTCTCTCACACACACACACACCACACATACCCACAATACTTAATCCTGTAGGTGTCTAAGGAATGAAAAGCTATGTTCACAAAAAGTTTCAAGTGCTACAATACTTTTAATTAATTAGCATCTTCAATATGAATACCCAGTGTCCCTATTTAGCACAAGAAGGATTAGCTATGGAAGAATGAGATTTTCAAAGTGTACTGAACAGGGCAATGTCCAAATTGTCCAAAGGTTAGTTAGTGTCTAAGATTGCATTGGTCCTAGTTAATTAAAACTGCCTGGGAAGAGTCTCAGGAAAATTAGTACTTTTTCAAAAAGCAATGAAGGGTTGGAAGTAGTTCACAATTCAGGTGACACTTAATTTTTCTTCAGATGACACAAATTATATCATGGAAACTGGCAAGGAAAGAGTTTGTGGAAGTGCCAGGAAGCATAAGTGTCATGAGGGTAGCTACTGTTATGAGTAATTCATCTAAGTTTATTTGGAATACATAGTTCCAATAATTCAATCACCTATTTGGAAAGAAAACAATATGGCAATTTGATCAGCAAACACTTTTCAATAACTTAAAGCTTTTGAACTTCTTACATTCATATTTAGCTTCTATTTGTTTTATTTTAGTAATCTTTCTGTTAGATTTTTCTTTTTTCTAGTCACAGTATATAATTCTTATTTTCACACTACTGATCAGTTTGATCATCATAAACTTTCCCTCTCACTGGCAATGGTGAAAAATCCTCTCTTTTAAAAAATTATATTCTCACTTTTCCTTGTTTTAACTCTGTTGCTTAGCTACTCACCTAGATTATTTCCTTTTTCATATGTGCTCCTTTCTTCATAGCCTTCAAAATATTTCTTTTGATTTTTCCAAGAACTCTATTATACAATTCAACTTTGTAGAAATAATAATTATAATATAATATAATATAATATAATATAATATAATATAATATAATATAATATAATATTAATAATCCTTAACAAAATAAAAATATAAAATATTGTTTCAGGATTTTCTTCTCACAATATCTTTGAATAGTGCATTATGAAATTTAATTCTTGTGTATCCATGTAAGAAAACATAATTATCTAGCTACATGATGGACCTAAACTGACATTCTACATCTCAGTATTGATGTATTGTAAAAGAAAATGCTGCAAAGTTGAAATCCATATGGTGCATGTAGCAAAACAGGCTGAGATTTAAAGCACAGCTGGAACATGATGGGGGTAAGAAGACCATTGATGAATACCTTGCT
Organism: Urocynchramus pylzowi; assembly: GCA_013397555.1. Taxonomy (NCBI): domain Eukaryota; kingdom Metazoa; phylum Chordata; class Aves; order Passeriformes; family Fringillidae; genus Urocynchramus; species Urocynchramus pylzowi. The sequence continues at coordinate 595,646 of VZRH01001122.1, read as the reverse complement.
TAAACAAGGTGGTCCTTGTCTTCAAGTGTATCTAATATTTCAGCTCAAGATTCCTTGTCTTATTTTTTTATATGTCACTATTTCTTGCCTTTACCTATACAAAATGATTCAGAAAGGTGCAACAGGTTTGGTTGGTTTTCCTAAGGGCAAATTATCTTGTTTGACAGATTTTGCTTTTCATTGTTGGAATTAGATAGTGACCAGTTGGAATGTCATTAAGTCATTTAAATTCTGAGAGAAAGAGAACAGGGTGGTCAGAAATGCAGAGTTTGTGACAGTGGCTAGGTCAAAACCAAAACACTCTCTGAATGTGGTTAAATTGGACATTAACCTGTTAGTCAGTCTATAAGCATTAGGTTGAGGTATAGAACATGCCAAGGATTTGAACTCTAACAAGAAGTCTGAATTAACTGAAGAGTCAGCTGGGTACATTTTTGAGGAAGGAATTAATTGGAGGGCAGACTGAGACAAGGGTTAAGAGAGGTCTTGTATAGATTGGTTTGATTTTTTCTAGATGAAAATAAATTAAGTTAAAAACCCCAACCTGAACGATAAAAAGATTTAAGACTCAGTGTATAACAGGGTTTCATGCCTTATGTATTCCTATGCTGTGGTCCTAATCAATCTCAGTTTTACTGACAGAGTTGTAAGTGCCTCTAAAGCAAATCAGATACTGTAGGTAGAATGGAAATTATTCAACATGACCAAGTAGTTTCTTTGAAAAATATGTATCCCTGGGCTACAAGTGCTCAAAATCAATGCTCAATGCTCTGTTATGGATGGCAGACAATATTGTGGGGCATATAAAAAATATTCATGATGTTAACTTCTTTGTCACTGGAATGTCACTGGGTTGCCAAAATGAACAAATGAAAATGTATGTATTTAGTTTAAAAATCCTTCTATGGAGAAATGATATCTGGTATATTAAACAATGACATTCCTGTATGAATAAATGTAGTTAAAGAAAGAAATAATAAATGAAATATTCATATATGGAATAAATATTGTATGGGTTAAGACTTCTAATGAAGTCTAATTGGAATTTTAAAAAAAAAATATTCTTTGTGATTCTGTCCACGAAATAAGCTTACAGAAAAAAAAAAAAAATCATTGTTAAATTAGTGATATGCAACTATTTGTAGGTAAAAAACTCACAAGAAGAGTTATGTTCAAGAGGCCACTCTCTGTGGGGCTTTCTGACAAACACTATGTGGAGAAAGATTTCTTATATAGTAACCCAGAGAAGTGGAACTGGAGATTAATGAACAAGAAATATATCTTGCTCTGGGAGACATTGATGGTGTCTGAATTCCTATTTGTAGGTGTGTTACCACTGGTCTCTTTACAAGAAAATTGTGTTCTTGTAAGTAGCATTACACAAATTTCTGGATGGAAGAAACTGTATGATCAGTAAAAGACTTTGCACCATACTTTGATTGCCAGCTAAACTCTGTTCCCAAGTCATGATTTACCCACTGAGCCTAAGTCAGACAGAAATGTTTTGCTTTGATTTCTGAAAGAGGATTACTTCAGTGCTGTTTCTTTCCATCTCTCTTCCAGGACTTGTATAAAAGGGTTACACATGAAAAAACACCAAAACCCTGTCAGGTTTTTTCCTTGTATTGGGAATTTGACCTGCAAGATGTTGAACATCTGTTACTAGGGTTTATCTGGGATGTACAGTTGGATGGTGAGTTAATATAAGAATAGACATATAAAATGTAGAGAAGATTAAGAAACATAAGCAAATTGCTTGTGTATTACTGCTTTTTCTTTCCTGCACCTCTCTGCTTTATAGTACTTTGACTATCATTGGTCAGATAAAAGTGACATGATAAATAAATAAATTAAAATATTTCTTGCTAAGTATGTGTGCCAGAGCTCCTGTTTCCTCCTACAGTGTGCCACTTTACCTATCTCCTTATAGTGACAAGACTGCCCTATGGTACTGCTTTTAGAAACAGAACTATAAGCTTGTAATTTTTCATATTTTTGTATTAATTATGTTGAACTATTTTCTCTACTGTGAGATTAAAATGGAAAAAATATTATTAATAACATATTTATTTTAAAGTGAAATTAGATTAAATTTAAAGTATTTTTAAATAGCTTTCTAAAAGCACTCCATTATACAATGAAGTTTTATTTAGAACACAAAAATATAACTTCACACTCTCACTGACACTCATGCATGGGAAGAAAAAATATTATGTTGAGAATGGGATTAAGGCATTAAGGTGATTTTACTCTGAACATTTTTTCATCCTATTTCAGCAGGACTGGAAATGATTCTTTTCTTTCTAGTACTCGAATTCCATAGGATAAAACTCAATCAGAAACATATAATCATCTGAGACAGAAGGCTTGCAAAAAATATCTTTTGCAAATATCCCTTTACTTTAGAAGGAATCTGAATACTGACCTTGTAGTTTTTAATCTATATCTGATCAGGTTTTTTTCTCTATGTAAATATGATAGATTAATGGCACTGCACACTATAGGATAGATGACCAAGGCTGAGGGCTGGGTGACTCTGAAGAAAGGATCTAGACCCTGTGTGCACACCAGGTCATTGTGCATTTTGAAACACGGGTAGCAAAATAAAGTCACTGTTTTGACAGAAATTAAACTGGACTAGTTTGGAATGACTAAGCAGATACCCTCTCTGTCCCTTCCTTGGCCTTTGCCAAAAAACAGCCAATCTGACTGGTTAGCTTATGAAAGGGGGAGATTATCAGTTTCAGATGAGTGATAGAATTCAGCAGCTGTTGGAATGGTGCATGCCAACTCTGTTAAATTATTTTCTTAGTGAAATTGCAGAGGTGAAAAACATGTAGAAGTTAACATGGATTCCATTCTGACTATGCCATGACTGTCTTTTTTTGCTACCCGGATCTTGAGAAAAAACAAATTTTTGACCTGATCTTTCATAATTCTGCTAAAGTCTTTTTAGACTTTTCTAAACAATTCTACAAATTGTTTTGCTTTGTGAACAGTCCTTCTGTCTGCCCTGATTAGTAAATTAGCAATATCCAGTGCTACTATATGAGAACAAAATTTTTTGTCTCATCAGGCAAAGATGTTTGCTGAAATATTTTGTGCTTTTTCAAATAAGTTAAAACTAAGTTCATAATAGCCCTAGCAGCGTGAGTGATGCCATCTTGATGGACAAATTTATCAGCAAGTGTTATTCCAAACACTTGAAACCTGTAAATGCAAAAAATCTGGAGATATCCCATTGACCACTGATCCTTTCTGCAAAGCACAGTGAGCTCACAGTCTATGGAAAAAGCCCAAGGCCCAGAAACTGTGCATCCCACAGGTCAGACTAACTTTGTAAAAGTCCCCCATAGTGTCCACTGATAATGTGTGATACAGGCTGCCAACAAGTTTTGTTGTCTTGGTAATGAAATGTGGTGATTGCTGATGATATCACAAAGTGTATCAACTTGGCTAGCAACATTTTGGTAAATTATGGTTCCAGCCACTGAGTTCAAGATGGGTTTTTGAATGGGAATATTATGCTGCTGTTGTCACAGTTTTATGGCTTCAAGATTTGGACAAATTGCTATGTAAATGCCTCATTCATTTTCACCTATGCTGTTTTCAGCAAATTCCTAATGTCAAGTAGCAAAATAAATAGAACTGAAGCTGTGCAGTTTGTAAAAGCTTTGACATTGACACTCTAATCATATCTCAGATGAGAAAGCAATGTCATGGAGTTCATGTGCCTGAGGGAAGCATCCCATTGTTTTGACAGAAAGACAAAGATGCAGAACTGGGTGGCTGAAACATTGGGAAGATTATCTCAAGGATAATCTTAAAGTATATGAAGTAAACATATCTAAAGACAAAAACTTTGATGGCATCAAGTTCTGTAACTCTAATGACCTTGAGGAACATATTGCTGCTCATACACTGAGCTAAAAAATCTTCAGTGTGGAGCAGCAGAAGAAAATAAGAACACAATTAAAAAAAAAAATCAGAAAACCCATAATTCCCAGATGCTTTCAGGCTGTCCCAGGTTTTGCCTGTGACACATCCATAGGGTATTAAGCCTTCCAACTGGTCTTACTCTCATCCCAAAATTCATGAGTGAACTTTGGAAGGCAGGTGCAGTTTCATGTGTTAATGACAAGGGAAAGTTTGTTTCCCAAGCAATAGTATGAAATGAGATGTTCACAAGTCCCTCTTGGATGACTCTTAACTTCTCCAGAGGGTTTATTGTCTGCTATTTCTCTATTGCCTGCTTGCTGAGTGTGAAAGTGAGAAAGGTCAGATTTACTCCTGAAGCAGAATTCACATTAGTGAACTTTAATGAGAGGGTGTTAGTATCTAAAGGAATTTTACTTGAGTATTGTGTTATTTGGGAGCTTTTGATATTCAAAGGCAGAACAAAACCAGAAATTTAAACTCTATAAGACTAATTATAAAATGCATAACTACAGCACACTTTAATGCAAACTTTCTATAATTAGAAAAGATGAGTTGCTGTTTTTTCATGTAATAGAAATGTTCAAGTGCCCTACAATATAATTTGAACTGTTCCCTAGTCTTGAACCAATGAGGAAAAAAAATAAAAATCAAAAGACATAAAAATTTCACCTTTCCTTGGATTTTTATCTCATATTAAAGAAATTATAATTGCGGTTTAAATTACAAAACTACATTCTCGATGTAGTGCTGTACCACAGAAACTATTAAATTTATCCATGTTAAAACAGAGAACAGTTTATTCATAATAACAATTTATGCATAATCTGGTGCAAAGAAAAGCATCTTGTGACTTAAAGGGGTCATAAGAGTTTCCCCTCTGTCCACAAGAAGCCTATTGTAGGACCTTAGAGATAGCTGAAAAATTTAGATATATTAATCTACCCATTTGGAGGTTAAATTAAGAGAATGAAACGTTCAGGTTAAGTGATGCTATTAATGCTATGACTTCACATACAGTCTTCCTAAAGCATTAATGCATGATCACGTAGTTACATATGCTCTCACATTCCTTTAACTGCTACGCTGTTATATGCAGCAGACTTTCTAGAAAATCAAACATATACCTTTGAAACAATGCATAAACATAATAAACAGATATCTTTTCTCCTCTGTCTAATCCTGGAGGCTGGAGGTGTGATATTTTGAGTTGCTCTCTTCATCCTTTCCCTCCATCCCCCAGCATTGCAGGGGGACAGGGAATAAGGGCTGCGGTCAGTTCACCACATGCTGTTTGTGTCAATCCTTCCTCCTCAGGGGGAGCACTCCTCACACTAATCCCCTGCTCCAGGGGTCCCTTCCATGTGTGCAGCCCTTCAGAAACAGACCCTTCCAGTGTGGGCCCTCTGTGAGGTCACAGGTCCTGCCAGCAAAGCTGCCCAGCCTGAGCTCCTCTCTCCGTGGGGCCACAGGTCCTGCCAGGAGCCTCCTCCAGTGTGGGCTTCCATGGGATCACAGTTTCCTTCAGGCATCCACCTGCTCTGGCACAGAGCCCTTCTCAGGCTGCAGGTGGATCTCTGCTCCCCCAGGGATTTCCTGGCTGCAGAGGGACACCCATCCTCACCAGGGTCTTGCCCAGGGGCTGAAGGGGAGTGTTGGCTCTGGCTCCTCTGTCCCCTCCTTTTTCAGTGACCCTGGGGCCTTCAGGGCTGCCCCTCTCACATGTTTTCACTTCTCTCCCAGCTGCTGCTGCCTAGTGGTTTCTTCCCCTTGGTAAATCTGTCATGCCAGAGGCCCCATCACTGTTGCTGATGGGCTCAGCTTTGCACAGTGTGGGTCTTTCTTGGAGCTGGCTGGAATTTACTGCATCAGACACATGGTAACTTCTCACAGATGCCACCTTTGTAGGCCCCCTAATGTACCAAAACATTACCAAGAAAACCTGATACACATTCTTGTATTCAGAATAGAGAAGGGTGAGGTTGAGTGGGCTAGAAGTCTGTACCTCTGGGTAGAGTTCAGAAAGCCTTTCATTTGCTTTGAGTGATGTATTTCTGATTTTTATAGGTAGGGATATCGTGCAGTTGGTTTTTTTCCATTCTGTTCTTTGTAGATAGAAGAGGTCTTTAAAGCTTCAGAAGTTGACACTGACATAGAAGATAACAAAACTTGTTGTCTTTTGCTTATATCTGAAAATAGACCTTCTTTAATCCACCAATACCCTAATATTTTCCTTTTTTTTTTTTTTGGGGAGTGGGCATGACAGCTGTTTAATCTTCGGCAGAGTAACATTCAGCAGATGGATTAGAATTCTTATCTTGGTAAAACCAGCAACATCAGAAATCAATATATGAGTGACTCTCTAAAGTAATATTTCAAAGCAGGGCACAGTTTTCATAAGTTTATAGAAATAATCCTAACTCTTGAAGATGTATCTGTGAAGTGATACAGAAAAAATTAATACAGTTCAGGCTTACATAAAGTCATGAGGGGTGAAAATTTCAGTCCAGGCACCTCTGCAAATAGCCTCTGCAAATAGCCTTTTGCTTACAAACTTTGACAGCCATAACTAGATTTCATTTTAACAAGTGGGCTGTTATCTTTTTTGCTTTCTTTTATTCTACATCAGGCATAATGGATAAAATGCAAATAACACCTTCTTCGATAATCAGGGTGTTCTAGATGGAAGAGATACATTTACATTTGCATAGGTAAATAACAATATCTCTTCTATACCAGATTTCCATAAAAAGTTCTAAAATGTCTTTTGTAGACAAACTTGGGCCCCTTGCATGTAGGGAGCCCAGCTCCCTGAAAGTACTTATTGGGATGAGAGTGCATATGTAGGGAAGCTGAGACACAAAAGCTTAGTAAGCACTCAGTGCATCTTCTTGAGTATAGTTGAGCCTGCCCTTTATCTGTTATAGTACCACTGATATAAAAGGAAGTTTAACAATTTATGCAGGGTGGGAATGCAATCCATGTGTTTATTAATCCTTTCTTCTACTGTAGAAACAACTAGGCATCCAACAGAAGTAAATCAATGTAGTTTCACTGAAATCTATGGAGACGTGATGATTTTAAGAAGCAAAGATCCTCATACCTCTCACAAATGAATGCTCTCTTTTTTGTTGCTATTGTCTTCATCTATTTATGAAGTTCTTCTATTTCAAATTTGTTTTTCTCTCCTTGTCTTTCTGCAGTAACAGTTTCAAAATGTGAGCATTTTGAAATGCTCTTTCAAGTCAAGAGGGTGACACCCTCTCTGACTGTCACCACTACAGCACTGCTAAGGCTGCCAACTTCCAGGCTAGAGGCTTCCTCTGTTGCTTGCTGTGGACACATTCCACCATTGCCACAGAGCTGCTGGCAGCACTGCTGACAGTTCTGGGCATGACTGTGTTGTAAACACAACTCAGATCCAGCATGAACTGCCTGGTGAGGCCTTCTGCCTTTGTCAGGTGTAGCAGAGGACTCTTAGTCAAGGGAGTACACGGCAAAAAGCCTTCAAAGCCTCTTTAGAAGGCTACTGCTACAAAGCTCTACACTGAAACAGTAAGGATGTGTTAATCACCACAGACCTCCTAAGGCACTGACAGTTAGCCTGCAAGATTGTATTGAAAAAAGTCTCAGTATCTTTGGGTTGGTTTGTGAAGCACCTCATGCTTAAAGGGCTGTTTGCAGTCACTTTCTTAACAATCTGCACTGCTCCATCTTTGGGACATGGAGTGGATGGAGAATATGCCAAAAGGCTAAAAAGTTTCTGCCTTTTGGTTTTGCAACCAAAAGATCACTTTACTTTCCCTTGCAGGTGCTCTTCATTCCAGTGTCTAAGCTCTAGAGGAAAAGGACGGAGAAGGGATGGCTCTTCCCAGGGTTTTTGCTGAGCTTCTCACTCATGTTCTCACTCCCTTGTGAAGGCACAGGCACAGATCTTGACTGTGCATGTGCTGATGTGCCAGAATTAGGTGTCTCTGAGGTGAACTGCTGCTCCCTAGAGCAGAGACTTACAGTTGGTTATGTGGTGAGAGAAAGAAGCACACTTGAAATCTGGACTCCAGCTTCTGACCCCTTCCAGGCTCTGTTGGCAGTGGTAAAGTGATGGGTGAGGAACCAGTCATCTTGGACCTGGAAGGAGAGAAAACTGGATCCAGAGACATTTGAGACAGTCTCTGTCTTCTCTTTCTTGGACCTTGGTGCTATCATTGATAGAGATGTTTCTGTCCCACCAAAGTCCTCAGTCCTGATTTTGCTCTGATGATATTCCTGCTCCGTGTTTGTGTCCGAAGAAAACTCACATTCTCCTTTGTAACAGGGTTCCCATGCTCTAAAGTTGCTGAAGGGGATACTCTACTGAAAATAATATTTATTTTGCTTCTAACTCCCAAAACACATTGGGCTGAAGAGGGTGCAGCTGCATAGAGAATTGAACTGAAAAGCTGTGTGCCATGGCTTGTACAGTCCACTGCACTGGTTAGAGAACAACAAACAGTTTTTATGTTTGCCTCTGTCTCTTATCAATTTGCATGTGGTTGAAAGTGATCAAACTCGAGGGTATTAAATTTTAAAGGTGCAGAATGAGCTAAGAAAAATATTGATCAACAGGACTGTTAACTTTTTTTTTTCCAACTTCTGTTTCTATGAATCTATTTTCTGTGAACAGAAAATGACAAATATGTATTGCCATAAAAAGTACCTTTAGCATAAGCAACTGTCACAGCAGCATACAACTCGAGATCTTCCTGACCTTACAAGTTTGTATGAGGTGTTGGGAATTGAGTTGTTTTTCTCATCTTGGAATATAAAGCTTGAGAGAGTGCTTCTGCCTCCATCTCCTAAGGGTACCTGTGGCATGAACATGATATATACACAGCAACTTTTTAGCTATCAGAAATAGAAATATCAGGAAGGTCTGCAAACACAGACCATTCTGGAACACTTCCCTTCTACCAGCTGCTGAGCATTGCATAGAGATGGAGTCTGTTTTGCTTTTATTAAATCCTACGCAAAGCTCTCAGCAGACATTGTGCAGTAGACTGCTCTCCTTAAAGAGTGGGGAAATTATTTTTTACTATAAGAAACCCCAATGTTGAAAGGTCTGTTTACAGTTAGACCAGGTATTTGGAGGTCTCTTTTATGCTATGGTACGTATTTATTTCACACATCTTCAGGAAATATCTATATCTCAGAGATGTTAATCCTCAGCTAAAGCCTTATTTACTGGAAAGCTCTGAAGCAATCTAACTTATCATAATTGCTGCATGAAGTGAGGTAAGTGGGAGTGTCCTCTCAGTATAAGGCAGATTTAAGCAGTGAACTGTTTACAAACCACCAGCTCTTCAGAGATGGAAATCTTTTGTAATAGAGAAGAATTTTTTTTTTCCCCTACAGGTATTTCAACAATATTTCACATGCAAAATACCAAAATCCCAGATTTTTGTCACAAGTTAAGGATTTTAGATGTCTATAAGATAAACATAAATGGCATAGGAATTTGAGAGTCCCAGTCAGCAAGATGACTGTTAATCAAATCCAAAATAATGATTACATATGTAGATGTGCCTAAAGCTAACAGGAGCAATAAAAGGATGTCATGGAAACTGGGCTGTAGTGACTAAGCTGAAAGCAATGTAGGCTTATACACAGACACAAAAGGGCTCAGATGGAAGATTCAATCATCCATTTGAGCTGTGAATGGGCATTGTACTTTGAGGTCAGTAATGGACCTCATACTGTACCTCATACATCTTCATTGATGACCAGGTTGATGAAGAGGAGTGCAACATCAGCAAATATGCAGGTAGTTCTAAACGAGAGATGGATTTATTAACATGGAAATAGCTCCAGTTTGAAGGTGTCTCCATAAGCCTGAGGACAGCTGACAGCAGTGCCTGGAAAAACAGCATGGAGAAGTGCAGAGCTCAGCACCTGGAGCAGAAAGGCTGCACTGTGGTGGTATAGATGGGGAGCAAGTGGCTGAACATCATTTGCAGCTCCCATCACCTGGATGTGCTGCCATCATGGGACAGCTGAACAGCCAGGTGCTCTGTCCTCATGAACCTTGCTTAGCCACACATTTTGCCTGTTGAGGGCCTGGTGCAATTAGCCTAACTCATGTAGACAGAGTACTGAATTGATTCAACCAGCAGTGTGAGGAGAAAAAGTTATCCTTTTAATCTTTGTTTTCAGTAGTAGAACATGTTTTGTTTTGTTTAGATGTGTAGTGAATGTTCTGCATAAAAATTCATGACCTGTCTGTCAGGCTTCCTCAATATGTCCAGTTTATATCCATGGCTTCTAGGCCCCAGTAGTTCCCAGCAAGACTCATTGTATTGGTCTTGAAGTGGAATAAGTTGGTAAGTAGAAATTCTTTTGTTATCAAACCATGTTAGACTTATCTGTTGTCTGTGGCACATAAAAACAGCCACCAAAAAGGACTGAGTTGGCATACTGCTGTGTACAGAAAATTCTAAAGTGTCCAGAACTGCCTCTGGTTCAACTTCAGCATTCAGGATTTCATCCTAGTATCAAAGATCACTGCTAGAAAAGCTTGGTTGCTCAGTACTTTTTTTTCTCAACACATTTTAATTTTTTTTTAGTAAGATTCTTTGCTAAGGTTAGAACCAAGTGTTGTGTCATTTGAAGTCAAATTTGCGTTAGGAATTATTTTCAGCAATCTCACTGAAGAAATAACCTCCTTTGGTTATGTAGCTACATACTTGCTGCCAATTGTTTTCCATGATGTATATTTTGAATGACTCATATTAGCAATAAATAGCTCCAGGTGAACACAATAATATTCTCATTCCTACCTACTCTTTTTTATTTGCTCATAATTCCTGGAATATTATTTCTAAATGTTTACATGTTATACTAATAAATCTAAAGTTTTCTAGTGTAGTCACATGTTCCTTGCAACACTTTTATTTCTTGAAATGTTCCAAAAATGGGAAAAATTTAAATACATTTCTGTAGTGATATACATATACACTTACACTTATTACAAAATATGTTGTTCATTAGAAGACATATTAGAAATACAATAAAAAAAACCAAAACAGATGGAATCTTACACACTTTAAAATACAAGAATTTTCCAGTCTGTCTTTGATAACTGCAGCTATAATGTAATACAGCAGCAGAAAAATAAATTACACACAAAAAATCCATTTCCATGCTAATGGAGTGTGTTGTATAAGACTGTTAGCATGCTTTCAGAGAGCAAATAGATGTTATTTAAGAAACTCACTTCTTAGAATAAAGGTGTACATTAAAATTGCTGTATGAAAGATTCTAGTCAGCTAAAAAAATCTATTTCTTCTTAATGAAAGCATTTATTTCTAAGTAGAAAATGCCGATGAGAGTAATGACTGGATAAAAAGCAGTGAAGAACTGTAAAGCCTGGGATTTTCCATTTCAAAGTCCTTTAACTGGTTTCACAATAATGGTTTAAAAATGAATAATGTAAGATCAGGAAATTCTGTGGTTGTCAACTGACAAAGGTTTCTTCCAGTGTTCAGCCTGTACAAATGAAATTCCTTCTGAAAAGCCTTTAACTGAAAAAAAAAAAAAAAAGAAAAAACCAAAACTGCAGAGAATGTAGCTGATAACTGCCATAATCAAAGCTGAACAAAGAAAGAAATGCTCTGTGTGAGTGCATGTGCATTTGCATGTGTATTTGACTGATTGAGAATGAGAAAGAGAAGGAAATTGTGTGTATACACTAGCAGTCCTTTGCTTACATTTTTTCATGTTACATAAAAAGATTAGCAGACTTCAAAGCAGACAGGTAAATGACACAGTCACGGCTGCCTGTTGATAAGTTCTGCCCTCCAGTAGTTCTACTCAATCAGTCCTCCTGCACTATGGTATACAGTCTATAATAGTTTTTTTTATTATAAGAGAGAGAACTCTGATGTCTGTAAAAGCCAAAGTGGAAGAGGGCTGGAAAATGCAACAGTAGAGTGATTTCTTCCACATGCAAGCTGGTAATTTGCTTTGCTGGAGGTGTTGTTCACCACCATTTTTTTTGCAATCATTTAGGGAGATAAATGTGTGCTCCAACAAATGTTCAAATAGAGCAAAGCTGTAAAAAAAATGAGAGGGTTTCCATTTGAAGTGCTTACAAAACTATTTAAAAAATCTATGTTTTATTTTTCACACACAGTACTAGCAGCTGCATATATTTGTTGAGGTTTTTTTTTTTTTTTTTCCCTTGTAGTTTGAGTGTTATGAAATCCAGAAGATCCAGTGCAATTCCTTGCTCTGTTTGATTTTTAGCAATGGTTAGACTCAAATTTTTCACCTAAATAGTGAGTAGATGAAACATATTAGTATGCATCTTGTCTGTTGCAGTTCTGCTTCCCACACGAATATGAAATACCTTTTGGAGAAGGTGGGAAGCCTTTCTCTTTCAGCCAAATCCCCTAACAACGTTTACTTTGTATATGAATGAATTTCCTTCACCCCATAACATATTTTTATAGTTAAAAAGACAGACTTAAAAGTGGAAGAAATTAAATAATCTAGGCCCATGAAAGGACATTTCAAGTGAGCTAGATGTCTAACCTGTAAATGATAAATAGGTGAATGGGCAACAGCAGAAATGACATAGAGTCAACAGAGGAATGCAGGCAACCATCAAGCCAGTATATGCAAAAGATATTTTGCATTGAATATTGGTCTTTGAGAGGATGTGTTTAGGTTTGTGAGTTTTCTCTGTGTGTGCATCTAACTTGCTTGTGAGTGAGGAAGCAGCTGTTCATGCTTGTTTCCCTTAGTTCCCATTCCAGTCTCATGGAATGAGATTCCATGGGTGGAACTGTGGGGTTTTTTTTCCCCATCACTGCAAGGCAGGATATGTTTTAGTCTGTAATCCTCTTACTGGCTACTCCTGATAGTCACTTGACAGTCTGACTATCCCACAGATGATAAAGAAATACACACAGGTGTGTCCCTGGGAGATGTTCAGTATACCAGCACTTCTCACCTAGACAACATTGGTTAGTTTCTCCTTGTCTGGGCTGCAGCAGCCACAGCAGACCATTGTGAGTGTGTCTGTACTTGGCAGAAGGATGGATTTATGCCAGATTACAGTGACTGTGCATAGACATTGAGTTTAGTGAAAGAATTGGCTGTCCCTAAAAGCAATGTTCTATTTTTCCATTGCTCAGACACCCACAAAATGGTGTGGCAACAAGTGGCAGGAGAGCAGATGCATCAGGGAAAAGAGTTAATGGTGTATTTTTAGGGTGGGACACTCTGTCAGCAGTCAGATTTCAAGCTGTTTAAAGCAACCTGATGTACTATTAGAAGACCGCAAAACCAGATTGGAGTGACTTTTTTTTTCTTTTTTTTCCCTGAGCTGAAAACTTAGGAAAGACTCCAATCCTATTGTCAGTTTTAACCTAGCATTTAGGACTTGCTAAAAGGTTGTGGGATTAAATTCTAATTCCAAATCCCTTAAATCAGAGGTTTTGAGCTTGAGTTTTTCCCAAATTAGTTCTCCAGGTATTGGATAAATGGTTATCTATGAGAATTTGTCTTTCTTTTGCTTTATTTTGTTCAAGGAAAAAAGGAATAAGAATAATTGGCTTGGGATATTTTTGTACCAAAGGGTAGTGAAGGTGCAAAGCTAGTGTCAGTGGAACTAGCTGCTGAAGTTGAAACAATATAAGTATATGAAGGCAATGTGGCACCTGAGCCACTAAATTGCACTTAAAAGCAGGGTTTTCAAGCTTTCATTGGCTGCTGCTTTAATTGTTCATGAAGCTCTTGAGACTAAAGCTGTTATCTCTGCATAGCATTGCTCTCCACCATATATTCATGCCAGCTTGACTTGAAGTAGCTCAAGGGTCTTTACAACATATTTTACTTCATGGAATAAACATCTTATTTGAGTCCTCTCTCAAAACTTTGGAGTCTTACTAGAGGGGATATTTAAATCTTTGTCTAGGAGCTACAAATCCTAGACCTAACTTTCCTCTTGGCATCTCCTACTATCAGGTAGCAGCATACAAGAAGTGGAAGTAGGGTGAGATAACTCAGGTATGTAGAGATACTGTGCAAGTGAAAAGGGATGGAGAGAAAGCCAAAACTCATCTAGAATTTAATATGGTGAGGGTCATAAAGAGAAATAAGAAGTGCTTCTCCAGGCATATAAGAAGAAAATGAAGGCTAAGGGAAACGAGACCACAGTCCTGATAGGATTGGGTGATAAAGGACATGGAAAAGGCTGAGGTACCCAGTGCTTTCTTCTATTCTTACTAGAATTATTTGTTTACAGGAACCACAGACCCCTAAGACTAGATGGAAGGCCTGGAGAAAGGAAGCCTTACCCATGGTATGGGAAGGCCCAGGCTGTGGAACATTTAAAGAACCTGGACGTGCACGAGTCCATGGAACCTGATTCTTATGAAGTACAATTTTGGCAGTGCTTTCTGAATTCACAGGTGCTACTAAATATAATACATATTTTATACACAATAAGATACACATTTTCCTTTTCTTGCAATAGTTACCTAATTTGAAGAGACTGCCTAGCCTTGTTCTTATAATTCTGTACACATTTACACAGTCTGACCTGTTAGTCAATTGACATCCGATAAGCAAAGAATAGAGACAACTGCATTCACTATTATTTATAATCTTTAAAATTTGGTGTGCATTAGATTTCTTCCCTCTTTTTATCTTCACTTCTTTCTGGCTAGGCTTTGAAATTGGTAACAGTTCCTGAGTATTAAATCTGTCTGTTAAAACACATTGTCTGAGACTGTTGTTACTCTTTACGCTAGTGGAAAAAATTCTGATAAATGATTTTTCAGTTTCTTGTTTATAAAATGCTAACAATGTTAATTATTCTACTCCTAGAAAAATTTTACATATTAATTATATCAGCAGTAGAGTGAACTTTTTGTCATTACTTGATATCTTGCTTGCTGATGTGAAAATGATTGTTATCTAAATTAGACATCCTGAGGTATTTTCCTGATCCAGTGGGAAACTGTTTTATAGAAATAACATACACACTGTCTACTCTCTCCCTAGAATCAAATGGACTTATATTTTGGTTGTGTTTTCTATCTTGCTAAGATATGTAATATTACATGCTAGAATGACAAGGATATAAACAAAACACATTGTGGTTATAATAATCTGTCCCAAAATTTTTTGTCACATTCTTTTGAAATTCAAGGTGACATTAATATCATTAACAGTGGTTTAATTCATGCTGATTTCTTTCAGCTTTCACTGAGATCTATCCTCTCAAATTAGACTTTATTCTCTTCTCGCACTTTGTTGATTTTCACCTAGCTTCTAGTGAAAAACCCCAAACTTTCAAATGATTGTTTAGTAATTTCCATATTACTGAATGAAGCCGTCAATTCCAATGTTAATAACCCCAGAAACTTCTTGGGTTCTGTCCCAAAATTCTTGTGAAAATGCCCTTCCTAGTTCATTTACTCCAATGGAGTGTGTCATACAAATGCATTGAAATAACTCATAGGTGTTATAAAACATACAATTCAAATTGCAAAAGTCAGAAAATCTTTTTAAGGTGCTTTCACAGCAGCTTTGGGGAAAAATATTATGTTTCATAACTGCCATTTATCAATCCTAAAGCAGTACACCTATCTTGATTGAAGTTGATGTCCTCTGCTGTTTAATCTGTGGTAGACTTACAGAAATTTATATCAGATGTACAACAAATTTTTTTTGTTCGTTTGGTTGGTTGGTTGGTTTTTTTGGAACTTTCCCCTCTTTAATTTTAATATATTTGTGCATTAGATGATCTGCTGAATAATGTATATTCATTCAGATACATATGGAAAAACCTTCTCATCTGTAATGGATAGAAAGTTTTGGAAGGTCATCACACACAATTTACAAGCACAAAACATGAAAAAATTGCATTCATTTTCTTGAGGAGCAGGCAGAAATTCCTGGATGAATGGTGAAGCTACTTGTTCTACACTTGTAATAGAATTGTCTGTGTCTATGTTTAAAACTAGTTGGTAAAAATGATGGCATTAATTGCCACTTATTGTTATCTAAGAAGATGATGGATTCAATTCTGATCATTATAAAATTTCTTGAAAAAATACTGTTACTTCCATTATGTTTTGGAATTTATTCATACTTCTGAGATTTTTCCTAAAGTGGTTCAGTGTTACATAATGGCACCCTTAGTACTATTATTTGAAACACTGGTGAAAAGCAAAGGCCTCCCATACCACAAACAAAATTCATTGTGGGGGTTTTTTAACCTGAGAAAGAAAGAGCAACAATATTTGCTTGTGTTTTTAGTATAATGTCTATCTATCACTCTTACTGTGTTTTCAAAAGCTCACTCCATTTTAAACCTCTATTGAAGGTAGTAGGATCATAGGATTATAGACAGGCCTAGGTTGGAAGAGACCTTAAAAGACCATCTGGTCCAACAATTTGTTAGGAAAAGGAGGCTAGATAAGATTATCTACCACCCTGTCCAGTCACATCCTGAACACCTCCAGTGATGGGGACTCACTCCACCATGTGCCAGGGGAGGCTGTTCCAGGGAATGGTTGTTGTTACTGTAAAAACGTGTCCTTCTCATATTGAGATGAAAGCTCTCCTGGTCCCATCACCCCTTGTCTTCTCCATGTAGGTCTTGTGAAGGGAGAGCCTCTGTCCTCTTTCTAACTGTCCTTTAAGGACTGGAATACTTGATGAGGTTCCCCAAGCCTTCCCTTCTCCTGGCAAAAGAGACCTTACTTTTTCAGTCTTTCTTCACATAGCAGGTTCTCCAGCCCATCAATCTTCTATTACACTTTGAAATTGCAACATATTCTTATGGATTAAAAATGGTTAATAAATGGAAAATTTGAATTAATGCCCTGCAGTTAGAGGGAAGGCTGTTGAACATGAGCACAGCCTTGACAGAGGTCTCAGTTGAAACTGAAGGGGTGTAGGAGTGGCAATAAGATCACTTTATGTGATTACCCTTTTCACTTGATAATCATGGATAATTTGAATAAAGTAAATGTATGAAATGGGAAGGGTTAGGACAACATCAACAGAGAGCACTTCATCAGACAGACACAGATAAGATAATAATTTAAAGGAAAAGCTATTCTTGATACTACTTCTGCTGTAGTTATTGTGATCTAATGGAAATAGGTTTCTTGTATAGTGTCTTTTTCCTTTACCCAGTATAGTGTTTGCAGTCAGCCAAGGGTCCTGAAAACTCATTCTGCATGGAGTTAGAACAGTTAAAGCTGGCCATGGAATGTTATCTGTGAACTCTTAGGATATTTTCCCATCTTTTACTGATGTTTCTTTCTGATGGAATTATTATGTGCAGCATGAAGAGATACATATGTAGGTGAGTAAGTAAAGCTGTCTTTTAGGAATTTTATCCTAGCTGCAAATGCTGAACACACAAGGTTCTCAGGACTTGTTTCCTCACTTGCTTTCTTTTTCTTTCTTTACTGTAGCATCCTATGCAGTGTCCCCTTTGAATGCAAAGAGAGATGGTCACCAGAAAAAAAAAATTCTAATAATTTATTTATCTATTTATTAAAAGTCTTTGGTAAGGCCTCTGAAGTAGATTTATTTTCTCTGCTACCTGGATGCTATTGTTATGATGTGTTATGACTGTCTTCATCTTGCCAAGCTCTATTATGTTGTTTCATTGTCACTAACACATCTGAAATCTAATACATTTTAGTGTACCATAAATGATGTTTTCATGGCATGTTTAATGCTTTCATGCTTCTCCTAGATAGAAATGGAGTTTTGGAGCTTAAAAATAATTCAGTATCTAAAATATTGAGAAAAAGGGATTTATTCTTGTGGAACAAAGAAAACTTGAATTTCATAAATCTGACTAAATCTTAACATGACTGATGTGTTAACTTCAAAGCATCATTTCAGGTTGATCAAGGTGCTGAGCTGGTAGACAGACAGCAGTTTTGCCTTCCAAGGCTTTATATTGCTATTTCCTTGTTTTAATATTCTCCCATATCAGTTCAGATCATTTAGATGCTCTTATTTGAATGGAAAGAAAATTTCAAAGATCATCTCAGTCAAGCACTGTCCTGCTCCTTAACAGAATGGGAAACTGCAAATATCAATGCTGCCAATGGAAGAAAATTATTGTTCTAAGTTCACTCAAAATAATAAAGCAATAAATAAGTATTCTTCAGGTCATGCCCTTAAGGATCCCCAAAGGTTTACTGATTTCATTTGTATTGCAAGCATGTCAGGGCAGTCTGGGTAGCAGCTAAGCACACACTTTTCTGCCACTTTCATCTGCATAACACAGCCTAGTGTAAGATCCATGATTGCCAAGCCTGTTTGAGGGCTTCAGAGAGCTGAATGTTCCTCAGCTTGGGAGCTCAGTAGGCAGAAATCATCACAGTATGTATATGTGTGTGAGATTCAAACTACTGAATCCCTTTTGTGCTTATTTAATTAAATTCTGTATCCTTTGCATTGCAGGGCTTGACAATTTCAGTTCAGTGTTGATATGCAAAACTAGGAAAATACAAGAGAGATCTGGTTTTGCCTTTTTTTGAATACATCCTCCCTCTGGCAAGATCAGAAAGACAGTTACACACAGCCTTTCTCATAATGTTTTCCCATCCTATTCTCCACTCCCAGAGAGGAAAAGGCTATGTGAAAGCAATTTGAGTAACATTCTTGTGTGTGAGATGAAGTTTTTCTGTAGATCTACATGACTCACAGAAGAATGGCTTGATTCAATCCAGGCACTAGGCAAAAATGTTTGTTATGTCCTTCATTACTCAAAGTGATTAAAACTGTAATTGGAAATGGCTTTGAACAGGCTTAACAGGGACAATCAACTAACCTCCCTTCCAATGAGGTCATTGCTTTCTGCTGGTGTGTCTGGCTTCTGCAGTGTCACAGTTTCCTTGTGTTGAGGGGACACAAGCTGGGAGAGCCAGATCTGCTTGCCTCAGGTTGCTCTTCTGCCTAATGTAGTTAGAAAGGTTCAAGTTGTACCAATTTGCAATGACACTTATTGGCTTAGACAAGGGCGGGCTTTGATTATTCATCTTTTCCTTATTCTTGCCAAGGGAAAGGAGGAGCAGATGTCAATTTTCCAAAAATCTCCCTTTTTTATGCATGTATGATTTTTTTAAGAAGGAAACAGCCCCAAGGTAAGTTAAGCTGCCTGTTATTTTGCACTTTATACATTTAATTTAAAACTATCCTATGTCTTCTGAAAATGCAGTACATGATTTGATGCTCCCTCATAAAATTCTTCTTTAGGAATAAATTCTTCTTTTAAAGAGACAAAACCAGAAAGAGTAACTTTTTCCCCAGCTCTCAGACAGCTTCCCTGTCTTCAAATCACCTTTGTTAACCATGGAAAATGTTGTGAACTGGCAGGCAAAACACAAAATTGGACTTTTAGTCTTGGGACGTTTCCTCTGGGTTGTCATTTCTAGACTCTTTCAATTATAAACTAGCAGGTAACATTATTTTTATAAGCTATAAGTACCCCATTTCAGAAGCATTCTTTACAATAGAAACTGCATACTTTACAACTTCATAAACATTTTTCTTGTCAAAGAAACAGATTAAAACTGGTAAGTGACCTATTTAGGATGGTAATATACAAAACAACCCAGCTTCTTCAAAAATAACTGATTTTTTACTGTGAAATTATGCAATTCCATAGGAAATTCATTAGGACCTTTCACAAGACAAGGCTTTAACCAAGGCTTGCTAAATCCTTGTGAACCTTTTGGTGGTCATCCTCTCCACATCCTGAGACTTGGCTACCAGAAATGGTCACCCTGAACTGGCTTTTCCTTCTCTTCAATTTCCCATCCCCAGCTTTAAGCATGTTTTATTGATAGTGGCCCCTTCCATGGAACTCAATTTTGTGATGAAAAAGCAGCAGTGACCATTTTAAACCAACCAAATTTGTGAAAGCCTTTGACCATTTCTTCTACTTAATTCACCAAACCCATCTGGAAGAAGTACATTAAAAGCTACAGAGGATTTGCTCAGTTTTGGAGTGCACTGTAGCTTTCATGTCTGCAGTGTGGGGTTTAGTTGACAGGTTTAATTGTTCCCAGATCCAGCAACCCTCATTAGTTTGCATTTAGTGTTGTGTCTTTTATGGATGGTAGATTATTTGACGTGACTTGCTATTGCAGAAATAGTTATTTCCAAGCTGCTGCCAAGAGACTTCAAATTATTTTCATCTAACACTCACAAGTTTATACCTTCATGTTCTTGTGCCCAGTCCTAATGAACCTGACTTAAAAAGGAAAATTTAGGCAATGACTATCTCCTCATTGTAATTTCACACAGATTATCTTAAACAAATGGGAGTATCTTGAGACTTGCACAGTGCAGATGCCAGGGAATGCCCAAATGCTCATTGATTACATTTACAGTTTTGGTCACGGATTGTGTAATTCTCCCCTATGACAGTTCCTAACATAGAAATATAAAAGGGTTGGTTGCTGGATTGCTTACATTGAATGTTAAAATACTTTGCTGTTAGACCAGATGAATTTCAATATTCTGGGAATGATGCTGTTCCTTTCTTTGATAGCCACAGGAACCAGTAAGTATCTTTATGGTATAATTATAAATAGCAAGAATTATTATGCTTCAACAATAGCTTACCTGTAAACTGAGTTAAGATTGCTTCATGTCATGTTTATGTTGATATCATTCATAGTAATACATTCAGAATCCCTTTAAGGTTTAGGATTAATTTTCATTTATTTGTTTATTTACCTTTTTACAGACATCCAGTACTAACCTGTGTCCTGCCTCGTGTTTCTATACTATTTCTAGAATTGTATACTCTCTCTATAAAAGAACCTTCTATAGAGGAGTGAAAATTGCAGCTAACACTCAGGCTGTGTGGATACAAAGCTGATTTCTTGGCTGCCTTTCATTCTAAATTCTTTTTTCCAAGTTATATTCAGGTAGCTACTTCTTCCTTGAGCAATGTCTGTAGTTGAATTTTCTTGGACTAATGCCTGAATTGATGGGGCAAGAACTGATTAGTAAAAATGGTGCCAGAGGAATACGACCTTTATTAAGAGCTCATTCAGGTTTGTCCACCAGATATTTGTATTTACCGAACAACTTACTGTTAATTCCTAAAACTTACTGTTTGAGTTAAAGCCCCTGATTTCACTCTGGCTTTTGACTTGCCTTTGCTCTGCAGATGTCCTTGATTTCATTTGTACTGCCCTGATTTCTAGTTATATTATACACCCAGGATTAATCTTTCATCATTTGCTTTGTGTGAATGCTCGCATATCTGTCTTGCGGCTTATAAATTTCCATTTTCTTCTGTAGTTGATGTCTAAACCAAATACTTGAAAAGTATGCCTGAAGTTTCCCAGTTGGTTCTCACCTTAAAATCCATGATCTTTCAGGAATCACTAAATGTAGATTGGAAACATAGTCCTGCCTGTAAAAATTGTATCTGCCTTAGTTGTTTCAACACCAAGTTGTGATTTAAGAATGTTGGAGAGTTTTACGACATCTGAACAGTTGTGCATTTCATGCTGTTCAAAATACATGTTCAACAAATTCATGGCCTGTAGTTATGACTTTTGGCTTGCTCTGTGCATATTGGTTTACATTAAGTATGAAATGTTTGCTCAGCTAAGTGTCAGCTCCTACAACCCTGATTAAGTCTATCTTGCATTCCCAGCTCATCCACAAATAATCTGACAGTAGGTAGTAACTGCCGTTAGCGTTGGATCCTGAATTCTAGAGTATGCACTGTTTTAATGGATGAAGCAGCTTACATCAAAGTCTTTTTGGGTTGTTTGGGGCCTTCTGGAGAGATGTACAGCTACTGTGTCACATGGATTAAGCTTGTCTCCTGTGCTACAGAACTGCTATCTGGAAAGCGTCTGGATTTTGGCCTGCAGTGTGCTCTCTGCTCAAAGCACTATTCTCTGGCTTACCTTCTCATTGTATCACTGTAGGCTGAGTTAGAGAATTCAGAACTGGCTTTTTTCTTTATGTTTTTTTTATATGATGGATGTGTAGACTGTGAAAAGTAGTTTACCATTCCCATAAATTGTTAAATCTTATTTATTCATTATGATGTGTCTCAGCTTTCAGACTTTCTGTTTCCCTAGGTGTCAATATAACCAAAACAGAATAATTCAAGTGTCTTCAGTTTCAGCTTGCCAGCATGCAGCCATTACTGGTACTTGCTAGGTTGTCAGTTCAAGTTGGTGCTGTAGATCTGGATTGCTTTTTTCTTGACCTCTATTGACCTCAAAAAATGCCATCAGATATTTTATTTCTGGGAGATCCTTACTGCCTGGTTATAACAGCCACGTTTTTGGCCTCTATTTCTATGACTCTACCATTTAACAAGACCTTGGAATTTGAAGCCATTAATGCCTTTTCTCTGAATAAATGTGGTCTGATTTTCTTGGCTATTGTTAGTGCATAGTGAAAATGCATGATATATAGACTCCCATTTGTCTTTGGTCTTGTATTACAGTTATAGTTGAGTAGCTTGAAGTCTTCTTCAATGTACCTCATAGGAAACCTTGGGTTTTCTTTACTCACTCTTGACATCCACTTCTCTGCATCTCCAGTGATGACAGATACTTCTGCTTTTAAATCTTTCACCATAACATAGCACAAGAATTGTTTTCAGACTGTGACAAACTAATACAGCTGCACACCATGTTGGCAAAACTTGAGTGTTGGTCTGGAGGTGAATTCACTGGTAATACCAGAGGAGAGAAGACACAATTTCTGGCATGATATGTAATCTGTACTTGAAGATTGCATCAACCACTTTAACTGCTTTAGTTGCTTCTGTGGATTTCAGTTAACTATGGAGCCAAGTCGAAGTCAAGCAGAAAAATAACTGTAACTTTTTCAAAGGATTCCAAACTTTATAGGCTGCTTCACAAAAAATGCCCCGACATTAGTTTTTATATGTCAGTTTCAGGCAGCCTGAACTCAGTGTGAGTTCAGATTGCTGACAAGAGCATTGTGGCTGTATAGATCCATGTTTATTGAGAAGGGATAGCCAAAGTTTCCTAGCGTACCTTCCCCAAGATGTCATTCATACACCATTGGTGGCTTTGCTCTTGCCACTGCATGCTATAGCCAAATATTTGTCTATGGCTAAATCAATTCTTTTTTCAGAAATTTATCCAAAAAATTGTGTCTAGTCTATAACATGGAAATGTTCATGTCTCTGGAGTTAAACAGAAACTCATACTTGCAGTCCACACTCCTTGTCCACGAAAGGAGCATCCAGCCACCTGCCAGCTCTAGCTCAAGGCTCACCCACCTTGGCATTGCTATGGCAGGATGGATATATGGCAGGGAAGCCTTTCCAGAGATCTGAGTGTGGCAGTCAGATTTATTGACTTGTATGTATACAATAAATATTGTAGTATCTCTTTAAATTTCTGCAACTCTATCCCATAACTATGGTTGATTTTTGCTACAGGAATAAATGAATGCTTATAATGAGCAATTAAACCTCTATCATATTAGTGATGTCAGACATAAGATGTAGCAGTTAAAGTCTTTTTAAAAATCTAAATGTATCAGAAACATCTGTTGTTGTAATATAAAGGGAACACTTCATCATTTTATTAAGAAACTTTGCTGGGTAAAATTAATTGCATTTAACATAGTGTATTTAATCAACAGAAAAAATTATGAATACATTTTTTTTTGGAATTCACTTCACCAGTTTTTTTCTCATTCAAGTTTTATTTTAAATATTCTTTACTAAAATGTTGCATTTTAAAATTATGATATTCTAAGTGCCAAACCAAGTGCTTTGTAAAACTGTAACATTTTGGATATTGACTATTAAAAAAAAAATAACAATAATTTTGGAAGAGAAAATTTGTTCTACATAACAGACTGTCTTTGAAAAAAATTGTATGTTGTACAATTTAAAAATAACAGGATAAGTCTTTAATTCCTGGATTTATTTGATTCCCAGAGTGTCAGGAAGACTGTCAGTGAAAATTTTCTAAAAGTTCATTTTATTGTACTATGAACTTTGAAGTATTGTATATAATATTTTTCAGTTGTCAATGTATTCTAAAGAAAAATAATATTGCAAGCCTTTTAATGTTTCTAGACCTATAGAACATTTAACCTTAAACAATTTCATGAGGCCAAATAAAGCCTGAAAAAGAAGAAAAGGACATTATTGCTCATGTGCTGGTGGCTTGTCCATGACAACTGTGTGATCCTAGAACCTGACTTATGATCCATTCCCAGCTGGGAAAGGATCATGTCAGGTTCTAGGATCACACCAGTTTCACTGTAAAACTGGCACAAGAAGAAAAAGAATTAGATAAGATGAAATAGGTGTTTCTTTGGATGGAATGGGTAGTTGGGATAGGTGAAGAACAACAGCCACCATTTCCACTCAGCTTAACAAAGAGATAAATTTGATTATTTTATCTACTACTATTCAGGCTCTTTTGCCCTTTGAGATTTCTAGCATTACTGTCCCCAAAGTCTGCAGTTTGGCACCACTCTGATCTCCAGGGCCATTGTCAAAGATGTAAAGAGGCAGTGTCCTGTGGGTCTGCTGTGGTGTGTCTTGGCCCTGATTTTTGTCTCACTAGTCTCTTCAGGACTGATTTGCTAAGTGAAGGTTAAGTCCTTCATGAGTCATTCATAAGGCTAAATATGGTAACTAGGCCTCCTTCCAAAATGTGGGTGTTAACAAATTTTATCTCCTTTACAGTGAGGATAGAAAAATTAGGTCTTTAGGTCTGCAGTGAGCATAGAAAATCCTCAACAACTGTCATGTTGAGAGGTGTTAACAGGTTGGAAGTGACAAGGAAAATTATGACTTTTAGCACATAGGGCTATGCAGACAACTGGCATTTTGGAGTTACATACAACATGCTCATCAAGACAATGACTTTAACTTAGGTTTTCTGTTCATAGCAAGGCTATTACCACCAGGATATGAAATAACTTTCTCATCAGATCTTATATTTTGATGTATCCTTCTTGTAAGGTGAACCACCCACATCAGGAATGACAGAGTCCTACTTGTCCAGGTCACCCAGATGCTGATAAGGCAATTCCTTGGAGTGGGAGTTCAAACTCCTTTTGACAGGGGTGATTTGGACACATGCATGATGAATGTTATAACCCTTAAATTCATGGATTAAATGAGGCTGGAACATCATAAGCACCACTGCCAACTCCACCTTTCCAGCTATATTTCCCAGTGATTTCTGCCAGGAGGTAATGTGAATAAATGAAGCACTCTTGCATACTGCATAAGGTTAGACAGAAGACAAGTGTTAACAGGTAAGTGCAGTAGAGATAATGATATAAAGTTCACCTCTGAGCCTAAAAGTTTTGTGGGAATTTTCAATTGAAAGAATAAGTATCTACAAAATTGGATAGGGAGTTTGAGAACATCGCTGATGCCAAAAATAGCTGATGTGATTATAACTTTCCATAACATGATTTCATCATTAATGACATAAATAACAAATGCAAGGTTGTTATCTGAGTTACCTCTTGTTTTGTTCCACAGCTTTATGCTCATGTATTTTGAAAGTATAGGTTAAAAATAAATACTTTGGTAAATTTTTGAACTTAACAAATGGAGAACTTCCAATTTTAGGAACCTGCTAGTCATTGCATCTGAAAGAATTTTATGAAATATGATTAAACCTAGCTTCAGCATACACTCTAAAAGAGATATCTTAGTATTTGTATTTACTATCCAATCAGATGTCTGACATTTTACCAGTTCTTGCTATAAAAGAAGAAGCCGTAAGTGAAAACCAAAAGGATATACAAAACAAATCTAAATGGCTCTAAATGCAAAAGAATTGCAATTGGCTTTGAATGCTGTTTCACAGCACTAATGTTTTCCTAAAATTGTTGAAAATTTAGAACTTCTTATTCTGTAGAGAGATAATCATACTTGTAGACTGCCAATCAGTCAATGTAGTGATGGTTTATGTTTTAATTTAGATTGCTTTTGTGGCACTGTACCATAACTCATATAGATTAAGCTTAAAAAACTCATGTACTGAAGGTGGATCTCTGGCAATCTTCAGCCTAAATGCTGCATCTGTACCCTTGGTTAAAAATACCCAACACAGTAGAATAAAACTTCCTTAATTCAGAGGAGAGCATTTTGGTAGATTTCAGCTGTGTGTCCTTGAATATATGTTTGTGTGTATGTATAGTGTTAAAAAGTAACCCCTCTACACTTCCCAGATAAACCAGTGCCTGATTAGTTTACTCACCATTTCTGGCATTCTAATTAACCCTCTTACCTTTAGTCAATTAAGAGAGTGATTGTTTGTTTACTTTTAAATTATATAAAACTGAACACATAATGCTGTGAAATTTAATGCTTTAAATTTAATATGCTGCTGGTGGATATTAAATAAGTAATAAGCTAGTTGAGTAGCTGAAGAAAGTTTCTTTTTTCCAAGTCTCCCAAGGCACCCACTTCTCTTCACAAGTGCTGTAGATTTTTTTGCATATGTATTTTATTTTCTATTTATATCTTATGACAGGGGAGGCAAAAGCTTAATTAAACTCCAGCTATGGTTTGCCAAAGTTGGAACAATCTTTTTGTTGCTATAAACAAAGATGATAGCATAATGAGAAATAAGGAACGTTGTGATAATGCACCTTTATTTTGGGAGGTATAATAAGATTATGTTCCCGAAAACAACTTTTAAGTGAGCCAACTTCTGACACCTGCTTCCTTGAAATGCATCTGGACTTCAGAGGTCTAAAAAAATTATTCAGAATTAAGCTTCTTAGTAATGAAAATAATCAACAGAATATATGTAGCATCGCAGCACCATTCCCACCACCTTTAAAGAAAAAAAATCAAAAAAAAAAGGATGGAAATATTCAGTTTGTTTTCCTTTGTATGAACTGGATAGAAGAATCTTCTAACTGACCAATAAATTCTTGATTATTGACTGAGACTGCTAGTAATTTTAAAATTATATAAATCAGGCTTTGTGAAGATATGATTCTGTATTTGGAAGTATAATCTTCTCTATTAATCTTCCCTATTACCAAAAATTTCATATCACAGGTGCTTTAAAACAACAAAAAAGAAAAATAAAAAGAAACCAACCAACAACAACAACAACAACAACAAACCAAAAAAAAACAACCAAAACAAACAAACAAACAAAAAACACCACAGAAAACCAAAATATGAAAAACCCTNAACAACAACAACAACAACAAACCAAAAAAACAACCAAAAAAAACCAACCAAACAAAAAACACCACAGAAAACCAAAATATGAAAAACCCTCCAACACCAAACAAACAAACAAAAAACCAAGAAAAAGCCACGAAACTAGAAAAAGCCAACTCCCTAGATTTACATATTATTAAAAAATGGTTTAGGTAGTTCAATGTTTGAAGTTAAATGTTAGAAACTTTAAAAACTACACCTATTTTAAAACAATTTACACTATCCTATGAAATCACTGAATTTGTTTTCATACACATTTCAATAATATCTGAAATTATTAACCACACATAGCTACATCTCTGCTGAATAGCAACTGAATGTTAGTCTTGGCTTTTTTTTCTCTTTGATAGCTTTTAGGAATGTACTGAATTAAGAGGTTTTGTTATCAATGGGAAACATCTTCTACTCTGCAGTAGAGCCTGTCCCACAATAACACACTGGAACCATGAAATTTGATAGAATTTTAAAGCCTCCTCCACTGTCTCTTGTTGCATACAAAACCCCACAAAATAAACTTCTGTGTCTGTAAACTAGAGATATATTTTTTAAATTGTCCTGCTGGAAAAAGTCTACTTTTGAAATGCCTGCATTTTTCAACATAGATTATTTGATTCAGATTTAATTCTTTCTAATTATAGCTAAAGTGTAGTGTTTGTTAATCTGCTACTGAATTTGTAAGAGGATAAGATTTTTATACATGTGTGAAAATCTTAATTCTTAAACTGACATAAGAATATGTTTTCACTTGGAGTTGATGCAGAGAAAAATCCTGAAGGAGAAGATGGTGTGGGAAAAACTATGTCAAAACCAATCCTTTTTTTTTCAGAATAATGACCTGAATTTTAATGGACAGATGAATATTCAACTATGTTCAATGGTGATAAGGCAAAATTACAAGGGAAGGAGAAATTGTCCAATATTTCTTTGTAGATGTTAATTTGGATTCTGGCAGCTGGCCAGTATTAGATGACTAGTATATGACAGGTTTACAGAAAACAAAGCACTGGTGTTAAAGCCTAGCAAAGTATCAAAATAAATTAACAACACTAGAAGTCTAAGGGACAATTTTCCCATTCATGGAGATCAAAATTATGAGCCTTACCATTAATTTATATCAGTTTATATTAATGAATATTCTGTGTAACATCAATCTTTAAGTTCATATTTGTCTTGTTACTATAATGGGGAATTGTCTAATATTTCTTTGTAGGTGTTAATTTCCATTTTGGCAGCTGGCCTTCAGTAAAAATTTTAGTGTTCTTCCATTCAATATGACTTTGACATTTATTCTTAGAAAGGTAAATAGTGTTCTAATGTCTTTCATTTTTTAGAGTATACTTATAAAAAGAAAGATGAAGCAGACACAGGAGTGATTTGACCTTTCAAAAAATATTTTCAGCAACTTGTTGCTCTGTTAAACTGCTTTGCATAATTCAAAACATGGATTCCAAGAGCTAATTATCACCTCTATATTTAAATCAGTGTTCACTGAAAACTTACAAAATCTTGTCACAAACATTTTTGAACAATTTCAACATGAGGCAGGGTACATGTGGCTGTGAAAGGAGACTGCTGATATAGCATAGCATAGAAATTTATGATATAGCATAGAAATTTACTGAAGTGAACAATTCTACACATTTACTTACTTTACTTGTATCATAGGTCGGTGTAGAAATAAGGCAATGTTACAGATAATTTCAGTAAATGCCATGTCTTTTCCCTTTCCATAAATATTTTGGCAGCTAACTCAGAGCACTGTTTCCATGATCTGGTGAGAATTTCATAGCTTCAGTTCAGTGACTTTAATTTATCTGAGTATTACAACATTTTCATAAAACCATAGAGATCTTCAGTCCCATGAGGGTCATGGAGTCCAACTCCTTACTCCTTCCAGGACGACCTAAAGCTGAACCATATGAACAAAAGCATCATCCAGATGCTCCTTGAACTCTAGCAGGCTTCTTGCCATTCCATTTCCTTGGGGAGCCTGTCCTATGCCTGAACACCCTCTCAGTTAAGAGAGGACACTTGCCTAATGTCCAGCCTGAAACTCACCTGATGCCTCTTCATTCCATTTCCTTGAGTTCTGTCACTGGTCACCAGAGAGGAGAGATCTGTGCCTGCCCCTCTGCTGCCTGCCTTGAAGAAGTTGTAGACAGCAATGAGGCCTTCCCTCAGATTCTGAACAAATCAAGTGACCTCAGATGATCCTGGTTTTTCTTGCCCTCAAGGCTTTTCACAGTCTTGATAATCCTCCTCTGGATATATTTATAATTTTAAGTCCTTCTTATATTGAAGTGCCCAAAATTGCACATGGTGTTCAAGGTAAGTTTGCACCTTCATATATTTGAGTAGGACAACCACATCTCTCAGCCAGCCAGTGATGCTGTGCCTGCTGCCCTTCTGGTGCCAGTCCCACCCTGCTGACTCATGTTCAACCAGAATCCACAGACATCCTTCCACAGAGCCCTTCTCCAACTTCTCATTCCTCCATTTGTATGTATAAACTGAATGTTTTATTTAAATTACAGTTACTGCATCTTACTGAATCAGACAGTGATATTTTAACTGGGTTTTTTTTTTTGAAGTTTGTTTGTTTGTTTGCTTATTTTTTTTTAGTTTTTTGGGTTTTTTTGGGGGAGGGAGGTGAATTTGGGGCACTTCTTTTAGTGATTTTTGTTTATTTCATTTTTTTTTGTTGCATGGTTGATCCAAAAGAAGGAGTGACCCACAGCAGTCAACTTATTCCCAATCTCTATTGAATAAAAAAGCTGAAACAACAAAAACACCAACACATTTTCTCATAAGAACACATTACAGTCATCTGCAGTAGTCAGACCGAGGAAGTCTGACCATAGACTGTCATCAGATGCAGAGTAATATTCAGAGTTTTATTAAATTCAAGTTTTAAAAAAATTATCTCTTCTACAAAGAAAGAAAACATTATTTAACTATTTGATTAGTGCCTGGTACTTGAAGCATGGGGGAGGCCTGTGAAAATTAGAGTTTATTAGGTCTCATTTTCTTTTAATGAAAATAAAATGTTTTTATTCATGCCTATAATTTGAGAAGCAATAGGCATTTCTACTGTCTAGAATTTGCAGTATAAGGAAGGAAAGCTCAGAAAATTAATCCTATTGTGACACAAAGAATTCAAACAGGAACAGTTTTCTTCTTTGGAAATAATAGAATGGAGCTCTTGCACACCAGAAGATAAAAAAAACTTGCAAGAGGTATGTAGAATGTCTAATCTTTATCCAGCACAGGTCAAATTAATGTTGTAAAATCCATCTCTGTGGGGTTTTATTAACCCCTAATGTTAGCCTCCATTGTTGCTGTTATATGTATTTGGAAGAATGACACCACTGAGGTACTCTCCACACAGCCAAGAGTTAAGAATAACCTTTTTTTAAATATTTAGTTGATGTAATTAATGTATAATGTGTACTGTACTTTGTGGGGGTTATTCAGAGATACATGAAGTGTTATTCATAATGACTCTTTTTACTGGAAAATGTATGCTCACTAACTTAGATTCAAATGCTGCTAAAAGAAAATCTGCAGACAGAGCAAAAGGGCAAAAGGGTGACATCTGGCATAGCAGACTTTCTAAGATCGTTTTGGCACACAGCCTGCATTAAACAGCAGACACTGAGAGAAAAAAAAAGTGGAATCAAAAGAAAAGAGAATACAATGAAAAATTTATTTCTAATCTTTAGCTATTGCAAACCACTCAAAACTAGTCAAAGCACTTTAGTTTATTGTCTGCGTACCTTGCACTGGGCCATTCTGTGATCTCTAAATTACCCAAAACCAGGTCTGAGGTGTGACATTTTATCAGCCTGCTTACAGCTACTCTCTCAAGTGTTTTCTAATCACTATACACTAGATTTCACCTTTCCAATTTTCACCTGAGTGATACACAAAAGCATCCTCACCATGACCTGCCATTATTCAGAATGGCAGAAAGATGATACATGTGCCATGCTGTTTGTCGTGCGGCAATGTGCGTTTCATACTTTAAACAAACATTGCCGTAGAAACGATGAGATGCATGTCCTTGGAGGAAAACAGGCCATGCATTTCATCTGCACTGGGAAAGAACATAAAAAGAAATGTGTAGATGTTATAACTATTAAACCTACCTTGAGGCACGGACACTTTTTAGAGACCATGTCTGACTGAGCAAAAAAACCCTAGAATTAGGGATCTCATTGGCCCTTTTTATTTCACTGAGTTCCTTACTGGACTTCTTTGTTTCAGGTGTAACTAAGAAGGAGTGGAAAGGAGGGTATTAATTTTGAGTGATCAATAACTCATTGCTTTACAATTAAAAGAGTTAATTCTGCCAAATCTCTGAGTTACTGATTCTTTCTGTCTAGAGTCTTTTGTGCATCTGAGAGTCTTTGTTGCCTTTCAAAGCAATACACACACATACACGTTAGGTAGGTGCTCCTCTGCTTTCTGTGGTGTTGTTGAGAAGGCACACTGCAAATTATCTTTCAGAAATGTGTTTGCATTTATGTGTGTGCTAACCTGAAACCATAGTGCCTCCCTCTTTTTTTGATCTGTCTGTATCAGTCACCTTAAATGAATGTGGAAATGCAACACTACACAAAGTGTAATATAATAATAGTTATATGATAGTAAATATACATAATAGCTAATTTTTCAACAAAAATAATAATAATAATAAAAATAATAATAACAACAACAACAACAGTTTTGCATGGCCTTGGGCTTCTTTAGCTGTTTTTCTCTGGTGTTTTGCTTGAACCCTTGCCTCACCATCTCCATTCCTCTACACTGGCATGCAAAAAAATATTAAGGGTTTTTGACCTCTACATTTGGAATCAACTTGGACTGATTGGGTGCTTGGGGAGCAAGTATTTGTTTTATGGTGCCTGGTATACAGTGAATTTAAGTAGATGCTATGGAAGTAGTATTCATAGGTCAGTAGATTTCTATTTTTGCTAATAGAAAATAAAGTTTGATTCTGAGCTCCTCCAGTAGATTTAAAACAGTTTCCTAAAAATGCAGCAGAAGGCATGGAGTAGCACAAGCAGTGCATTTGGATAAAATGAAACAACCAAACAAGCAATCAACAAACGTAGTATATACCCTTTTCAGAGAGGCTGTAAAGAAACCTGGAAAAGTAAGTTCATTTCTACAGCTCTGTGATAAGCTGTCAGAAAAACATGCATACATACTAGATATTTATCTTAGTCCAAATTTCTTTATTCAGTTCTTGATGACATGAGTCATCACAGAGATAAATTTTGCACTCCTACATTAAAGCATCACCGTGAAGAGTCATATTTTATAAAATTGAAAGGGAAACATTATATATTGGACTGTTGTCCATTGTTTTGGGGAAAAAATGAGAATGAAATTAATTCTTCATTGAAATAAAGCTTGAAGTCTCAACTTATTTTCCCAAGGACATCTGCCTTTCATCTGATATAAACATAAAATTTGGCAGAGTTTACTCATCCTTGCTCAGATGAAGCCAAGAACCAAAATAAACATGAAGAATAATTCAGTGTTGAATGCTGATGGCAGAGATTTGGGCATAAATTTTACAGTGATTTTAGCTAGTGCTATTAATTCTTCATGTTTAACAGAATAACATGAGCTGAGGAAAAACTAATACAAAATAGCATTTGAAAAATACAATTTTTTTTGGAATCCACTCTTGTAGTTCAGAAAGTATCCAAAAAACTTTTTCCTTCCCCTAAATAGAATACAGATATCTAAACAATTTTTTCAATTTTTTTCCACAGATATTATTTTCACCTATATTTTTCTTGTAAGAATACTAGTTTCTAAATTAGTGAAAGGAGTCACAGGTACATAGAAATATAAAAGTTTCTTCCTTTTTTCCTTCACTGAATTACAACTGCATAAAAGTAATTCCAATAAGGTATGTCTAGGAAAGTTACAAATAAGAGGATTTTTGAAATTGCTTCAAATTGCTTCATATCTGGCAAGGGATGCATTTTCATCCTCCTCCTCCTCCCATACTACAAGAAACTACTACAAGTAAAGCATACACTAATATGGAAGACATTTCTGAACATAAATTTATTTAATTTGAGTTATTAAAAAAATGGTACTTGGTATTAGTCTATAAATTGTTCTGAATTGGTAGTGAGATATAATTGTCTAAAATGAAAGGCAGGCAAAACTTCTCTGCACCCATGAAAGAAGGAGGTATTTCAGGAATACAGAATGCATTTTATATGGGCTTTCTTACCACTTATTAGTGTTCATAAAAGCATCCATTTTCAATCTTGCATCAACTGTTCTGTCAAGAATTATGTTTGATGGAGGGAAATTATAGACCTGCAGCATACTTGTTGTGCTAGTGGAAGTATGAAGCTAATTTTTTCTAATCTCAACTGCAACAAATCAATCTTTTGAAAATTCTTCCGCTTTATTATCCCTCTAGCTGTGATATAAAATCTGCCTGATACTGGCTAATAGAACATGCTGTAAGGACACATTCCTAGGTGAAAAAAGGTGGGGGAACATTGCTTGCCAGTTTGAATTCAGACATCCTCTTTGCTGACAAAGGAAATTGCTTGTGTTCTCCAGGAAACAAAGGCTATACAAGACAAAACTCTTTGTCTAAAAGAAGATGCCACAAATGGCAGTACATATCAACACTGTCATAGGAATATATCATAGGTTTAGTGTACTCAATTGGATTACATTTCATGTTACTTCCCATTATTTATTCAGCTAATTGTAAGAAAGAGACAATCCCATGATCAATTCATCAATCCAAATACTGCAAAACCTGGACTATGTCTCCATTATCTAGTGATGAAGTGCAGTTCACTGGATATCTGTAATGAATTTGTTGATGCTGAAGACCACCACTTACATTTGCTTCATATTTGATTTGGGTGTTGTGCTCCTCTTAGGCTTGGGTTGGCCTCATGAGCTGACATCCTACTGCATATATGCCTCATTCTTTGTCACCTTGTGACATGGTTTAAGCCCAATCAGCAGCTCAGCTCCGTGCTGCTACTCAGTCACTTCCCCCAGCCTCTTTCCCCCCATCTTGGTTGGATGGAGGAGATAATTGGAAAGGTAAAAGTGAGAAAATTTGGAGGTTGAGATAAAGACAGTTTATCAGGCAAAGCAAAAGCTGTGCATAAAACCAAAGCAAGAAAAAGGAATTAATTCACCACTTCCCATGGGCAGGCAGGTGTTCAGCCATCCCCAGGAAAGCAGAGCTCCATCACAGATAATGGTGACTGGAGCAGACAAACACCATCCCTCCAAACATCCTCCTCTTCCTTCTCCTTCCCCCAGCTCTACATGCTGAGCACAGCAGCACATGGTCTGGGGTATCCCTGTGGTCAGCTGGGCTCAGCTGTCCTGGCTGTGTCCCCTCCATGTGCACCCCCAGCCTCCTCACTGGTGGGGTGGGGTGAGAGGTGGAAAAGGCCTTGACTGTGGGTAAACTCTGCTCAGCAACAGCTAAAACATCCCTGTGTTATCAGCACTGTTTTTGTCACAGGGAGTGAATGCAGAGTTTATTCACAAGAACCACTAGTGCTGCAAGACAGTGATAAAGACTCAGGCTTTAATAATTCCAGTTGCATTCAAAATATAGCATAGAAATTGATGGCCCCTAAAAAAGTCTTAAATGCTGCTTTTCCACCAAATTGATGTATTTAGCAAATAGCAAATAAACAACTTTGGGTTGGGGTTCTTGCCACGATAGGAAAAGTTGCTTGCTTTACATCTAGCTTCCAGGGAATACAGTTTCACCTCTGAGTTACATTAAACCCACAGGTTTTCCCTCTCTGAATCGAGCTGGCTGTGTATTGCCACCATTCCTTGAGGCTGGAGTGTGCTGAAGTTGGAAACTGGACTGAAATCCACAGACTTGATTGCAGTCTGTAAATAAGGATACACTAATTTGATTAACTTTGGAAGTTGTTTTCTTTTTTTTTCTTGTTGTTATTCACCTAATTAAAGTAATTGTAGTTAATTGAAAAGGCATGATTGCCTTAATTAGATCTGAAGATGCAACAAGAAAATCACTAACGATGAAGATGGAATTGATTTGATGGAAAACTACTCCAAACAAAAGTGTGGTCTGAGTGTATGGATCTCTTTAGAGAAAAGAATTCAAGAAACATAGTCTTTTTTTTTTTGTTGTTTATCAGAAGCAACGAACAGATGTAGGACTGCTGTACTGAAAATAAGTTGAAATAGTGTTGATTTGATAAATCTGTCCAGCTTTGCCATCTCATATAATGAGTCTCATCTTTCTAATTGTATTGCCAGCTGCTTTAGTTTTCAAGAGATGGTGGGGATGAAAATTTTATATTGTTTAGGGAAGTAGGCTGTACCCAACATTAGTCTTTAGGAGGATTAGAGTATATTGGAGGAAGCTCAGACCACATCAAAAATCACTGAGTTTTTAGATAGCATGGTGTCCCTTGATTTGATAAGGTACCTTTATAATAAATTTATATAGAGAAAAAGAGGAATTAAAATGTTTTGGTTGTGTCCCACAAGAAGTTAGGCAATAGGGCTTTTTTCATTGGTAACCATCAGAAGGAGGTCCAGACTGCCTCCATGGGGCTCACGGGGGGAGCCTTTGAAGACTTTTGGAGGAGAAGCAGCAATGAAATCAGCACAATTATTACTCAGACAAGTTAGTCAGGAATCATGTTATCTGAGAAAACATTTTAGCAGCATGACTTTGAAAGTGCATGGCTTTGCTGAAGAGTCAGTTTTATGATTAATGATCTGCAATCTGTTTCTGAGGGATTAAAGTCATTTCTCAGTGGAAATGAAGCAAAAATGCAGATGTTAGCCATTGTCCACTCCAAATAATGTTACAAACTGTACAGGGTCTGGTTTTTGCAAACTCTCACAGGAACACAAAAGAAAAATGGGAATAATTGTCACAAGATTTATTAAAAACTTCATTTTTATTAAATAATTCAACATAACGGATGCCAACAAAAATATTTTTTTCATTGGCTGAAAACTATGTTTGTTCTCTCTAGCTGACTGAACCAAAAAAACAACACAAAACACTGTGATATAAAAATCATAAATTTAAGTGCAATAATTATTATGATAGCATTGAAAAGCATAGTTTAAAAATAAAAAGGAATATCACCTAGCTGTAGTTAAAAGAAAGGCTTTGGGACCAATGAAATTTAAATTTTGAACTACCTGGAGAAATAATAAAGACATTTATTAGTCGCAATTAAAAACATGCAAAGTAGAAATGAAGTTGACAGAAGTGCCTGACCATACCAGAGAGAGCATTACAGGTGTAAACTGATGCAGCTCCTTTGAATCAATGAAGTGATACCATTTACATCAGCTGAGCAATAATTAATTCTTAGGGAAGGAATATTTTCTCTTGCCTACTTGGAAATTGCATCAGTAATGACATTATTCTGAGACGGTATTTCCAAAGTAAAAAAAAAAAACCTCCAAAAAGAAATTTGAACACATATGGCTTTTGGAAGAATTGAGAAAGACCTGTTCTTCTTCTTCAGACCTCTTTGTGAATGAGGAACACACTGTTCTGAGGAGAGCTGATTGGCTAAGGCTCATCCTGTGCAGCTGCACTACTGAGAGCCTGTCCACCAAACAGGGACCTCTCCACACAACAGTTTCCTGGGCATTTTACTGTGTTACCTGGAACAAGTCTGCACCCCTACATTTCAATAGGTGCTGTCCCAAATGAAGGTGAAAGAATTTGCCTTTGAAATAGCTCGTTTTTGTTTGCTTGACTTGAGGGATCAATCTTGACAAAAATTCTTGGGTCTCTTCAGTGTTCCTTGGAAGGGCTGTGGTGCAAAGGATTCTTGCTTGGTTTGTTCTACTAAATTACTATTATGTATTACTAAACTAATTGTTAATATATTAGTTTTAGAGCAATGTGTAAATGAGGGATAATAGGAGGATGTCTTCAAAATAGGCATCTCCTTTAGGAAAAAAATGATTTAGAGAAATATGGGAATTTTAAATCAACACATTCCTTTACTTAAAAATAACAGCCACAACTAATAGCAAGTAGCAAGAAGCATAAAATGTTAGTTTTAGATCCCAGTATTGATCTCTTGATCGATACGTTCATATCTATTATATATCAATATCTTGATATCTATTGATCTATAGATCCCTATATTGATATTTTCAGTATTTAGCACCTGCACACAAAGCCTACAAAAAAGTCAGAAATTTAACCTATAAAAGCTGAGTTCCCAACTTTAGGGCATAATGTCAAGGAACCTCATCAAAGTGCAAATATATAAACAAAAATAAAAAATCTCTTTAGGTTAGTGAATTATAGAACCTGCTAATTTGTCTCACAGTTCCATCTCTGACACTTTCCTCCCTCAGTGAGTTCCTACATGAAAATTTAAAAAATACACTTAGGGTGGAGGAAATTTGAGAAGGTGAAATATGTTAAGTTAAATGTAAGGACCTGAATTTCAGCATGACATTTTATAGTAGTGAGCATAATTTTTTTCTCCTTATAGGTCAAAATTGATATTCTAGATTCCCAAGATTCCCAGCTGGTGGTAGAGTTGCTAAATACTCTGAATAATGTGGTGTTTCCTGCACTGGGGTTACTGAGAATAATTTTTACACTGTATAAAAATGTAAAGCAGTGCATGATTTCTAGGAATAATTACTTTTATATTATGATCATATAACACCTTGCCTGGTGTGAATTTCATGGACTGTGGATGCATTTTTGAGTTACAAAGTTGTACTGACATCAGTTTTTTGTAATAGCAATATATTTTGCCTGACAACTCCTGAAGATGTCTCCAGACTGAAATCTCCAGTTGATTTGGATAGCTGAATCCTGAAAAGTTGATGTTGAACAGTGCAAGGTCATCACTTTTTTTGAGGTACACAAAATTCCTACTGAACTTCAGCTTGGAAGCTAGCTTCAACAAAGTACTTGAGAAATGAAAGCAGAGTGTGATACCATACCATACTATTTTTTCTACAAAATGAAATTGCTTTTTCACACATGGTAATTACTACCCAATAACTATACACAAGCCATTTTAATGCCACAATACCATATTTTAACATCATGATAAAAATGTTCAGTCCTGTTTTTGTCTCATAGCAACAAGGAATTTTAATAATATCACAAATTTTCCTTTATTGAGAGAGCAAACATTTCTTAAAAGGTTTTAAAACTGCATGACTGTATGTACATACCTAAATGTAGTTACGTACTTGAAAGCAAAGAGACAGAAAATACTAGGTGATGTGAAAAAGATTTTACTGACCTTCAGTCATAGACACGATTTTCACAGTGGCAATATTTCCTCTGCTTTTGCATGGAAAACACAGGTCACTAGCTGCTAGACCAGGAAGGTTCTCAAACATAAAGCTCATAGGTCATTATTGGTGTTTTTTTAACTGTGTTATCTATGATTTTTCTCTTCCATGGGAAACTGTCCAGGAAAATATTACTAACATTTTCACAAATGCTAAAACACACAAAAAGTTTAGAAGGTGGCAAATATCTGGGCCACTGCTTGTCTTAGAAAGGATCAAACACAAGATACTTACTAAAGTTCCCATGACAATGTAAAATAAACAAACAAGTGAACAACAGGAGACCAAATTTCTGTACACAGCAGCCTGAGGCATCATCTTGTCGTCTTCCCAAATCCCCTGAAAGAATAAATTTCCTTCCTTAATAATAATCAAGAACTGATAGACTAAGGCATTGTTTAGTGAGCAGGTTCCTTAGATCAGTCCTTAGAGGGAAACCTTATTGAATTTCTCCCCTGTCTGGAGTATATATATATATGTACATATATATATATGTACACTTATGCTTGTTAAGGAAAATAAATACTCTTCCATATGCATTTCAAACTTATAAAAGTAAGCCAGGGGGATTTTAGTAAATATTTAGTACTGTTCTGTTTGCAAAGCTGAAATTCAGCTCATTCTTGTACATAAATCTCCAGGAATGGGGTTAGAAACCTCTGAAATATGTATCTGTAACCCTTGGCTGGCACAGTCAAAGTCACAGATAAATCTAATGGCATAGGTTAATCCTTAAAATTAGTATCAATATGTGCAAACACTAGCTTCTTTCTAATAGGAAACACTGAACAGCGTAATACACATCACATCAGTAGCCATGTAGCAGCATGTCAGGAACTTACTTCCTCAAATGGTGAATAAATCACAATTCTTTTCAGTAACTCAATGTTTCTGTGTTTGACCTTAACCAAAATAAGCAGGCAAAAATCAAAACTTTAAATTAACTGATGTTTTAATACTTTTTAAATGACCCATTTAGTTTGAATCATGATCAAAGACTTGAGAGAGCTTTTCATAATCCCGCATGATTTATGGAAGGCTTTGCAGTTAAGTCACTCTGCCTTAAAAAATGGTCAGTTCATTAATGTTTGAGAAATGATCTGACACACCAGAGATGCAGGTGTGTAAAGAAGGCTTACAACTGTGAGTTGGTTGGAACAAATTCCTGCAATGTTCTGTCCAAATCAAGATCTCATTAGAGGGTTAAAAATTTATTTATGCAGGAACTCCACATTTGCACATGTAAGAAGCTCTTAAATATGTAGATAATGCCATCCCAAATAAGGTGATAAACTAGAGATCACTGATAGTCATGAACAGAAACACTCTGTATAATTTTATTTCTTTATGACAATTTGGATTTTAATTTAATGTGAAATAACCAAATTATATGTGGGATCATCAAGTTGTCTCAAATTTAATACCGCTGTGTGTTCTCTTAGATATATCTTCTACAGCCATGCAGAATTTCTCCTCCCAGTCCATCTTGTTTCATTTCTTTATTTCTTATAGGTGAAAATGTCAGTGACAGCTTGATGAATGGACAAGGAACTGTGATGAGTTTTCTATGCTCCATTGCTCTCTGTGTTTTCCACTGTAGGGGTGAGACCCAGGGACTCAGCTGTGTTTGGTAAGGGCAGTGTGGCTGTAGTTCACAGCTTACACGGGACTGCAAGGGATCCTGTGCTGTGAGTAACACACAAAAAGCAAAAAGCAGTTAATTGCTACCCTCCAATGAGACAGCAGAGACAATGGAGGTAACAGGCTTAAAGTCTAAGAAACTAACAGGGGAAAAACCAGGGGGAAAATCCAATAGGAGTTTTACTGTGGCAAAGCTGTGACTTCTGAAAGCATCTACAATGAGATTAGGATTTGAGTGCAAAACAAATGAAAGTTTCAGAGGAGAATGTCAGTAACTCAGATTCAATATTAGACAGAGATTGTTAGATGCATTGAGGTAAACTAGTTACTGAAGTGAGCTGAATAGAGGATGTGAGAGCCTGTTTCTTTAAGGAATAGGAACAACAGCTTTCTAAAGAAGGTATGCAGAACCTAGAGAGGAAAACATTTCCTTGAGAATGAAGACAGGAAGGGAGTCCTGTAATGGAAAGGTTTCATGTTGGTGAAAGCAGTGTCTGGACTCTAGCAAGCAATAAAATCCCAACACCAAAAAGTCAGAAAAACCAGTTCAATATGTTATCATCCTAAAAGAAAATTGCATATAATGATTCCTCTGGATTTAACTCTGGGTTCCTACCACCTTTAGATGAAGAAGCTTTTGGATGAGGTAGCAGAATCCTCCATCTGCTTGCAGTTGTGTACATAATATAAAG
Organism: Urocynchramus pylzowi; assembly: GCA_013397555.1. Classification (NCBI taxonomy): domain Eukaryota; kingdom Metazoa; phylum Chordata; class Aves; order Passeriformes; family Fringillidae; genus Urocynchramus; species Urocynchramus pylzowi. The sequence continues at coordinate 554,759 of VZRH01001122.1, read as the reverse complement.
GAATCATCCAGATCTCAGGGGGTTTTTTGGGTCTATATATCACTGGCGTCTGACAGTGTTCTTGTAGGCTGATTTTGTCCACTTGCTGAATCAGTCTAATCCTTTGGATAACAAAAAAGAATTTTTTCTAGGAGATACTTAATCTGTGGAATGACTAGTGGTACTATCTAATGACAGGATTGCAGAATAGCTACCTCTTATCACAAAGAAAATTCAGTGGTGATTCTAGCGTATTGGGAGAGCTTTTCCCAGGAGAAGAATTTACAGAATGCCATTTTAAAGACCTGTGTGAGACTTCAAATCTAATATCATGTTCCATTTTTTCAACATACTACAGAAAAATGAACTGAAATCGTATCTGAAGATGTAGAGTTTTTTAAGGAGACGAAGAACCTTAATCTCAGGATAAGAGATTAATCCAGCAAAAATTAAATATGAGGGAGGATATTACTATATATGAGTATGCCATGGTGGCAAGCATATGAGAGAGAACTGTTTTTAAAGATAAAAGATCTGACTATCAACCCCTATGAGTAAGTTGAAGTTGGAATGAGACAGGTTCTAACTCTCAGAGCACAGTTCTGGGCCAGTCTTCCAGGCACAAGTACTGAGGGCAATTCACCCCCAAAATGCTTTAAAGATAGCACTTGGAGGGTTTTGAAAGTGGTTTTTTCAATTTGATTTGTCTGCAGGGAGCTGACCCAAGAGGTCTCTGGCAGCCCTGTGAACAGACCATATACCTTTATCTCTTCCTTCAAACCCTTTTGGAGAACTCGTTTATTCCAAGCAATCTTCCCGGCATTACTTACCACCATTCTCTCTCTGCAGTTTTCCATGAGTCCCATGCTTTGCCTTTGTTTCTTTTGCATGGTGTGCTATTATGAACTCCACAGCACAATGAAGTTGTTTTTCATACAATGCCACTTATGTACTATTCATAGTACTATATAGATGATTGATTAATTAATTAATAGTACCATCTGGACTATCAAGCAGTAACAAGTATATAATCTTCAGACTTTCACAAAATATTCTTATGTGGAAGGGATCCAGAAGGCTCATTGAGTCCAACTCTGAAAAGAATGGTCCATGCAGGGGTCAAACCCATGACCATGGGGTTACTAGCACCATGCTCTAACAATTTAGCTAGTCCTCCTTTCATCTCAGTCTTCTAGACAGCTACTCCATTAACTCTGAGTTTTCAAAATATAATTAAACAAAAAAATTCCTCAAAGAAAATATGTATGCTGAATAGAATGAAAATCTTAAACTACTTCTGCATGTGAATTATTATATAATTATTAATTATTATAAAGTATATTAATTAAATGTCTGTATATTAATTATTATATGCAGAATATAAATGTCTATATGTAATGCAAATGAAATCTATATATAAAATAAATATTAAGTGAAAAAATAAAAAAAAAATGAAATAATAGGACATGATGAATCTAGTATACTCTATTACTCTATATAATTCATGAAAATCACCTTATGAAAATTTGGTTATAGTGGGTTGACCCTGGCTGCATTCCAGGCACCCACCAAAGCCACTGTATCATTCCCCTCTGCAACTGGAGAGGGGAGAGAAAATGTAAGGGTTCATTACTTGAGATAAGGACTGGGAGGGATTCCTTACCAAATACTGTCATGGGCAAAACAGGCTAGAATTAGAGATATTACTTGAATTTACTACTAGCGGAATCAGTGCAGGATGAGAAGTAAAATAAGACCCTAAAACCACATTTCCTCCATCCCTTCCTCCTTCCCAGCTCCATCTCTTTGCCCCAGCAGCACAGAGAGACAGGGAATGGGGGTTACAGTCATCATAGGTTGCTTCTGCCTTTGCTCAGGAAGAGGAGTCCTTCCTCTGCTCCAGTGTGGAGTCCCACCTATGAGAGATAGTTCTCCATGAACTTCTCCAACATGAGCCCATCCCACAGGCAGCAGTCCTCCAGAAATTGTTGCAATGTGGGTCGCTCTTCCACTGGATGCTGTTCTTCAAGGATGGGTTGCTCCAATGTGGTTTCCCCATGGGGTGACAAATGCTTCTGGGAAACCTGCTGCAGCCTGGGCTCCTCTCTCCTGGGTCTGCAGGTCCCTGCCAGGAGCCTGTTCCAGCACAGGCTCCACAGATTCACAGCCTCCTCTCCCACATCCACCTGCTCTGGCAGGAGTCTCCTTCAGGGCTGCAGGTGTCTGCATCCCTGAGGATCTCTGTGGGCTGCAGGGGCAGCCTGGCTCACCATTGTCTTCACCACAGGGAGCAGAGGAGGCTCAGCTCTGGTGCCTGGAGCGCCTTTTTCTCCTCATTCTCTGTTGACCTTGGTGTTTGCAGAGCTGTTCCTCTCATGTGTTCTCACCCTGCTCTTCTGTGGCCACAATTACATCTGCACAATAACTTTTTTTCCTTCTTCTTCATAAATATGTTATCACAGAGGTTTTATCACAACTTCTGATACCACTGGCCCAGCCTTGGCCAGTGGCACATCCGTCTTGGAGCCGCCTGACTTTGGCTCTACAGGACACGGAGGAAACTTCTGGAAGCTTCTCACAGAAGCCACCCCTGTAGCTCCTCTGCTAGCAACACCTGGCCACCCAAACCAAATATATTGGTTTAAAATGGAAGTGCTCATAGTTAATTTAATTTGAAACTGTTATGATTACTCCAAAGCCAATGGCCTTCAGAGGAAATCAAGCAGGTTGTAATCTGGAAGTGCACACTTAACTAATGCCTGTGGTACTAACAAAAAACCTCACCAGTTTCTGTTGTTGTTTATAGTGCCAAGTGGCACTATAAACTGACTTTCATTTTCTCTGTCTGCATATTATTTCTGCTGGGTTTTAGGGTAGTCTGTTGTCAAATAGTGAAGGGCAAACACAATTCTGACATCTCTGCAGATGGGTGTATTGGCCTGGTTTTCCCTGGCCTGGTTTTCCCTGTCCTTCTGTATCACTTCCTTCCCTAATGTTGAGTACTTTAAGCAGTATTGACAAGGCAGCAGTGCTGTAAAGTGCTATTCACACCCAAGAGCCCCAAAAGCAATTTTCCACAGAACCTTTAAAAAGCAGCAAGAATTGAATGAAAAACCTAAAAATCAGAATTCTTGGCACATTAATAGTAGTCATTCATTGAAGCAAATTGAATTGCTTCATGCAAATTTGTTTTAAAGAGGGTAAGGGTGGCTAGGTACTACCTCTGTTGTCACAGTAGTCACACTGATGAGCTACACATACTGTTCCCCTGACCTCCCTGTAATTTATGTAATCATAACAATTAGAGAGATACTAAACTAAAACCTAATTTCCTCAAAGAGATTTTATGAATGAAATTTCAATAACTGGTAATGACAGAAAGACTAAACATAAATTTTATTCCATTTCTATGATCATCTGGGACAAAATCAAGACTGATACTGTTGCCAAAATTCCTAAATGCCCTGAGTATTTAACTGATTTTAAATAATAAACTAATTTATGTGTATGCTTTTAAATTTAAAAAAAATGTCGTGTGAATATGTAGTAGCATACCTGATATGGTTTCTGTCTAATAAAAAGTGGATTTTTGCTCTATATAACAGACATATTCGACTGACTTGACAACATTTGGGATTGAAAATCTTGTCACATAGTAGTGTGAATTGCAAGATGGCACATCCTCTTGCAAAGGAAATTTTCCTGATTGAAAGCTATTTAAAAGTCATCACTTGAACTGCGATGTCTAATGTTGCCACTAAATAATTTATTGAGTATTTCAGAATAATTTTCTCTGCAATGTTATAATAGGTATAATTTATTCAGAAGCCTACTTCTAGGAACATTATTAATCTGATGCTTATAAATGTTATCTTAGTTTAAGGAATGATAATGGAAAAGTTACTTTATAAATTGCTATTGAGCAGCACCTTTTCCATTTATTGATGAAGTAGTATTGTTTCATAGAAAAATTTTCTAAAGTTCACAATAAGTTTTCCTGTCAAAGACATTGAGAAAAAGATCAGCTCTGCTGCCAGTTTTATGTAACATATTTTTGTACTACTCTAGCTTATACTTTTCAGAAGAAACAGAAACTTATCAGGTAGCTGTACTGATAAAACTGGAGGAGAAAGGAGAACAACCCGTCTATATATCACAATAACTGAACAGAATATTTCTATGTGCTTTACAGAAACACTTGATGAAGTGATTATTATGTTTCTTTTCAATTTTCATTATTTTTGACATTTACCACAACCTCGTATGTTGCTGTATAGTTGAATACACATTCTTCAGTCTTTGTTAGACAAACCCTAGGGCTGACACAATCACTAGAAACACAGGGTCAGGCTTATCACTGTCCTTCTTCAGTACAAAAGCAGCAAACCTGCCAAAACTTGACACAAACTAAGTTTCTGTCTGTTTGTCAATGCAGATGATTTCAGAGTAACTTTGTGTCGCTGCAGGAACAAGAAAAAACCAAAACATGCCAATAAATTTATCTTCTGGTTACAAATTAAACTTAAAAAAAAAAAAGGTGGAGAAAGCCTGCTAGCTTTACCCTTATGGTCCGTGTACTGAAGCCTGAGCTTTTGCCATTGATTTTAATGTCTGAGAGAAAGCTGATGCCAGGTTGTTGCTAAAGCAAGAAGGCATTTCAGACCTGATAGAATTCCATCCCACTAATAATTTTCTCCATGAACCAAGATTTTGGAGCCTTTTATTCTCTGCAAATGGGTATATGAATCATATTTCTTTCAAACCGAGTAAAGTGGTATGTTCAAGTTTTTCCCAAAGATCTCAGTTTCTTGTGCTGGGGAGTTCACCACTCTCTTCCTCAGCTCAGAACTCAATGAAACTTGACATTTTGCTTTAATACTTGGACTTACAATTTTAGATCCTACAGTGATTTACAAGTCTGAATTTACTGCTTGCACATCCTAGCAGTAGATATCATTTATGACTATATACAGAATGATACTGGATTAAATTCAGACTGATCTTCACCTTTCAATGTCCTTTCTAAGTAAAGATGAAGATGATCTTTACCCCTTTAGCTGGATATTTTTCAAAATATATTTTAAAAAAACTGTCCTTCTTTTCTTGGCTTTATATCTCTAATGTGATTTCGACATAAACAGTCTTTAGTGGTGAAAACTATGAACAGCAGAATTTTGTGCAATATTTCCAGCAGAGCACGAAACAGCACCTGTCTAGTAATAGTTTCTGCAGAAGGGACTCTTGTGCTGATCTCTGTGGTTCTTCTGATGAGAAAAACTCTCCTGTTTATTAAACAGTCGGGACATTTACCCTTTGATTTCTTTTGGAACAGGATCTGACCCAATTTATCACTTGAAAAAATAGCCATAGAAAAATGAAAGGCCCAGCTTGCCTGTCCATATTTAACATCTTCCCTTGCATATGTTCCCTGCCAGGTCCTCCAGATGAGTATTTTGGGTCGCCTATGTTGCTACTGTTGAAAAATATGCAGCCAAGGCATTCAATCTGCCATATCACGCAAAAATGAAAATAGCTGAAGTATTTATGACCAGGCAGAGACCTTGGGATATTTTCCTGGGCAAACCCTGTATTATTTGCTGATATTGGTTTGTAACAATCTATTTATGATGAATTTGCTCTTTTCTTTTTTCAATATATTGTTTTTTATATTAAGTTTATATTTACACATCTTGACATAGGCCCTCTACAATTCCATTTGTCAAAACTTTGCTATGTGGTGGGGAAATTCTGAGTTGCTTGATGAATTGCATTAGGTACAGAAACTTAAAGGTGATGTTACTTCAACTATTCTTGCCAATTTTGGACAAGGAAGAATTTAGGTTTCCTGACATTACCATGCTGATCATTTCATATTGACTCTTTTCTTTAATATTCTGTTTCCATATGCAAAGAAAATATTTTTTTTCCTTTTAATGCTTTCACATTATTTTCAAGATACATATTTTTTTCTTTTTTTCTTTTTTTCTTTTTTTTAACAAATCATTGAAAACAAGCAATATATATTTTTGGATATAAATTTACAAGAGAGGAAAGGGCAGCTGTTAATCTAGACATTAGACCTATACTGTCAGGATGGCAGGTCCTCTATATCACTTGGTGGTGAAAATGCTGCTTTTTTTAATACAGCCACATTATTTCCATGTTAGGGCCTGAGTCCAGTGTAGGTAATGGAACTCCACTGACCTATTAAAAATCTAATGGAATATGTTCAATCTACAATAGAAATTTACTCCTCATTTTAGAAGTTTATTTATTCTGTCCTTTTCTATTTAAATATATATTTTTATTAATTAACTCCCATGTTCTTCCTACACCATATCCAAAAATTAATCCACATAAGAAGTTCTTATTTACTTTATCTGTGGAAAGAATAGTATTTAGTTTTGTTTTCCCTATCCTTGTGAACTTACAACTGCCAACTACTCACATTATACAATGGCTTTACTTGCTCTGCTTGTTTTAGAGATCTGTACATTCTTCTGTTTATGCTACCATATCTGCATTTGAAACCTCTGCCATCTGCCTTTTGGCTTTTGCTTAATCTCATTGATTTCTATGCTGCTTTCTGACACTTAGATTTTATGAGTATTAATAAAGATTTTAGTCTTTCTATCTATTCCTGAAATATGCTCTGATTTTTTCATTACACATGTTCTGTACAATAGTTGACTGCAATCATCTTTCTTGAACTCATTACATATTCTCTGCAAATGTGCCTTTTAAATTTTAATATCTTCAGCTCCTGTCTTTCCCAGATAAAGACTGACAATGAACTATGCAACTGTATGAGTGCTACATAGGATAATTCAGAATGCATTTTCAGTACTGCTTCTTCATGTAGATCACACAGCATTCTCATTTCATTAGAACATCAATGTGTTTTATTTTCTCCAATAATTTTATTGCTGCATGGGATGAAAAGGAGTGACTGTATTCCCAAACAGACCTTCAGTCACATTTAGCAAATGAAAAAATACTCTTTTCATATGTCAAGGCATTATTTGACAACAATATAGTATATTACACATAAACACCCTAAAAATTACACCAAAGCATGTATTGCATGTACTGTTTCTGTGGAGAGTACATTTTAGAGATAGAAATGCACACAATTTACCTTTAAATCAGACCCTCTGGGAGTAATACTCTAAAATACAAAACAAATTTCTTCATTGAAATTTCTAATTTCTAACACAACTTTGATAATCAAAAACCTGTTATAGCTTCATGAGAGGTCTGGGCTCCAAGAAGTCTTTGAGACAGTAGAATATCTCTCCATATACCTTGAGTAGAAGTAATGGTCCTTTTATATTTTCTCCACATATTTCATGTATTCCTTAGATGTATCTCCATCTCAGGAGCCCACAAAACACAGAAGTGTGCCAGCAAGTGGATTTTAACCAGTACTACATTTTGTTTCACCTTTTTGAAGTGATACCTTTTTTTTGTTCAAGCATTTTTGTTTGATTTGCATTGCCAGGCGTGACTGATAGGCTTCCAAATCTTTTTAACAGCCTACAGGAGGGACTTTTCAGTACTTCTAGAAGCACATCCAATACTGACTGATACTGAAATTAGTGACTGAATCAATCCAAAAGGTGATTTAAGTCCCTGATCAGAGTTTGAACTCTGCTCTTGTTCTATTTCAATGGCATTGCATTTCTTCATGTATTTTCCATTATTCCCAAAGTTCCAAACCTGAATGTAAAGCAGACTGAAGAGGATCCATATCAAAATATAGTTAGAAAATCGTTCAATATATTTATTGCCTCTTTTGTTTTTTCCCAAAGTAATTCCTGGCTTACCTTAAAGCTATGTTGCTAGCATAATTTCACTTTTCTTTGAAGTATTATCTTTCATGTACAAAACTCCATTATGTGCATATTCATGACAACTTCAAGTAGTTTATCCCTCACATATAATACTTATTTTGCACTCAAAACTTTCTGATTTAGGCTAAGTCTCAGTTGTCTCCTTATATACTTTTATTGATTATTGTGGTTTTGCAGCAAAGTATCAGTAACACTATCAGCGCAGCAAACCACATAATATCATACAGCAAATGACAAAATAGAGCAAGAAGAAATAAAATATAGACATAAAAATCCAGATGATAAAATCTCTCAGTAACCATGGCCAATATATGCCTATTGGTTATTTTATGGCTCTAGATATCAAATAATATATTACTCAATATAAAGTAGACCCTAACTCTTGTCTCAGTTGTAGCAATAGTGGAAAATCATATGACTGATCTAAAATATTGGTCAGCTAACATAAAAGATATATCATTATAGATTTTAGGTCTTATTTGATGCTGTTTATTATTGAAGGAGACAAATGATAGTAGATGAAGTTTTACTTTAGGTGTATATCTTTCCACATCACCAAAACAAAGCCATTATGATGTGGCTAGATCCTTCAGAGTGCTCCTCCTATATGTTTGGCAATGGTTACTTAGGTGTCAGCTCACAATATCAATGCCTTGAGCTTGTTTTCCATACACAGAACTAGGAACAGCTCTGCATCTGGCAATAAAGAACTATTCTAAACCCCCATGTAACACAGTGGAGCCCTAGCCTGACAGTTGCTGGGCTAAAATACTTTTTCCATTTATTGAGGATAAACTCAAACTGTTGCCATCATCTTGTTAGAACCACAGGAAAAAAAAAAAACAACTTTAGGTCTCCCAGTGATCAATAAAAGAGATGTACATATATATACATCATTGAACCACCACACCTTGCCAGGGGAATATTCTGAGCACCTGATTATGTAGGTGATATGAATAATCTTCTGAAGTATAATTTCCTTGGAAAAAATTCATTAGTTCACAGATAAGAATTTTGTGCCATTTTTGGTACACTTGAAAATTTTACCTGGTCTTTATTTGCCATAGAGTCTCCTGTAAACTCCATGTTTTATAAGGATATAATGGGTTTAGATGTCTCTGTCAGGGTGACTTCTAAGCTAAACATAGAGGGAGATGAAGAAATAAGGGATCTACACACAAACTAGGAGAAAAATTAATTTGGATAAGCAGATACATTTTTGGGATCCTATGTTAACTTGAAAGAACTGCTTTGCATTATCAGATAGAGTCATGGATTCATGGGTAACACAAGATGCTTCTAGAGGCATAACTGTAAGCCAAGTGCAGTCACCAGAGGAAATCAACTTGGCTGTGTGTTAAGAGAATTAAATCCTACCTCAGCTGTCTCCCTTTCAGTGTAAGTGAGCAATGCTCAGAAATTGTTTTTGCTCAGGCAAAAGAGCTTCGTGTTATCTGAGATACTTGTTAATCCAAGCTCTTTTTCTTTCATTTTTACAATCTTTCATGAGAAAATTTCAAGTTACTGTACAGAAGCCTGTGGCATCAGATATGCATTTGTCATTGTTTTCTCAGGGGGAAAGGCCAGACTTATGACTTGTCCATTCTTGTAAAATATTGAAGCTAAGATTATTAAGGGACTGGAACAACTTTTGTACAATGAGATCCTGAGAGAGCTGGAATTTCTTAGCCTGTGTACAGAAAGCTTAGGGAGGAGCAGCAGTTCTTTTCCAAATGTATTTATAAATATAAATCATGAAAGTCTGTGAAGAAGAGGGAGCCAGACATGCCCCAGTAATGCTCACCAACACTGAAAAACACGAAACTCTATCTGAAAACACAGAACACTTTTTTTTTGTTTGTTTTGGAAGTCATCCAACACTGTAAGAAATTTCCTGATAGGCTGTGGAGTCTCCATCTGTGGAGATATTCAAAGTCCAGCTGGATGTCCTTGGCAACCAGTTTTAGCTGACCCTACCTGAAGAGGGAGTGGGACTAAAGGTTCTCAACTGGTTCCTTCCATACTAAAATGTTCTGTCATTCTGTGACACCTGCCATGCTGTGGCATCACAGTGGCATCTGTAGATTGTCAGCAGTGAATCAAATCACAGAAAAGTCTGTGTTTGTGCCACAGAATATGGTGGCCACTAAAGATCTATCCCTAGAAAACAGACAGATCCTGTAAGCCAGGGAGGTTGGGTTCAAGTGGCTGAATGCTTCTGTCATGCAGGCTTCTAGGTCTTTAGCTTCTGTCATGATGGCTCAGGGCATCCTGCTGTGCCAGAGGGATCTGGGTATCCTGCAGAGCCTCTGTCACGACTGCAGAGTCGTGTGGGTGCATCAGTTCTGTTAGGGCACCTCAGACAGCACTGCAAGCACTTTCTACACCTATGGACAGCTTAGCAGGACCTGAACCTACCTCTTGGCTCTGCTAAATGTATTCTCTAGGCCATCAATGATTATTATGGGTTCTTAAACCTCTCTCATCTCTCCTGTCTCTCTAAGACATCTAACAGGGATATTTAAATTTAGATCAGACCTCCTGTTACAAACACACCCTCTTCCTGTTCTCTACATTGATATGCTACTGTTGCTAAACTATCTAATTTCCTAGAAGACTGTAAAAAAAAAAGTGTAATTAAAGCCATATTTTATGGAAATCTGCAACTGGAAAGAGAGCAGAAACTGGAGAGTTCATCTGGGAAAAAAGGTATATGATGAACATTTCATAGTAGACTTGAATTTATTTGCTCAGGGAAAATAATTTTTTCCCATTTTTTTTAGAAGAAGTACAGGTGATTCTTGATAGATGCAGGTAACTGGGAACCCTCCAATACTAACACTTTCTTGTTGAAATGGAAACCCATAATGAATAATAATAATAGTAGCAACAATAACAACAACAATCATCATTATCATCAATATCTGTAAAGAAAGAGAATATGCCAACACAAGCTAATGGAAAATAAAAGAAGTAGTTCTTGAATGTACCTCACTGTTTTAAATGGCTGATTTTTAGAATTTTTAAATGTATGCTGAATAAAATATAACTTAGGAAAACTGTTACAGTGGCCTATGACATTACTGAAGTTATCAGATCACACTGCTGCAGATATTAAAAAAAAATTATGGTAAATGAACAAAGAAGAACATTGACCATTTGTTAAAATTTTCTATCATTTAGAAGTTGACTGAATAACAGAAAAGGTGTTATTTATTTCAAAGCAAACAAAACAATTAGATTAAATACAAAATAATTAATAAGGATATGTCAGCATCTATTTCAGTTTGTATCTGGGTACATGGCAATTTCCACATGAAATGTTTAGTACTAAAATTTCAATATAAAAAAGTAGTTTGAAAAAAGAGGTCTATTATTGTATACTCTTCATAGTAATAAAAGTTAATATTTTCCATTATAACCAAAAGCACCAGTATGGCCTTCTCACCCAGATTTTCTTGGTCTTCACCTTTGAAAGTACATTGGTTAAACTGAAGAACACTGATTTACCATAATTTAGAAAGAGCCTTCTCTATCCTAGCCCAAACAGTTTTCTTCCAGTTACTCTTATTCATCAAAGAGCCTCTGTTTCCACTTCAAACTTACACATTTAAGGTTAAAAATGCTTTGAATAATTAACAAAAGCCAAGTTATAAATGTCTATGAATTAATCTCAGCCATCATTATTCACTAGTTATCTGGTTGACTGTGCTTTCAAGACACAGCTACACATTTTTTCTTACACTAGACAATGAAAGCTGTACAACATTGGGCTGTCCAAGATAACATAAAATTTTAGCAAGGTGACTGTTAAAAAAAAGATTATTCTCTGAATGGAGATACAGTGCAAGCATTAGAATTCTAAACCTGTTGGGTGAATAATAGTTCAGACTTCCAAAACTAGCTTTATAATATTGATTAAAACTTAAGAAAAAGATAAAAATATGCTACTGCATACACACATGCACAGAAAAAGTGCTTTTTATTAATGAAGATAAAATAAAGTTTGTTGTGAATTATTTTCAAGATGGCAACAAGAATTGAACTAAAATTTGCTGAAAATAGTTAATGTCACAATACTGCAAGATACTGAAACTCATTATTCTTTCCTGGAAAATTTCTAATCAGTTTTACAGGATTAATGCATGTTTTATGCTTAGTAGAAATAATGGTTATATTTTTCAATTATAAGCTTTAAATAAATAGTTCACATATTATAATTTACTTCAAATTTTTTTGGATGACATAATTGCCAATATCATAGTGGGAGCCTACGCATAGAAAAGTCAATTACCTTACTTAAAGTGATCTGAAACTGAAGGAAATTATTATTTTCTTTTTTATCAAATTTTTCCTATCACACAGAGAAAACCAAAGGGATTTTTAAGATATAAAGAGAGGACTCCTTTGAGACTTTTTGGATTTGTGATTTTTCAAGCAACAGAACAAGCCTGATGAAATGGACAGCATTCTGTGATGAAGTAGGGGACTTTGTGGACTGTAAATGCTGTTTACCTTGCTTTTAGCAAGACAGCCAACCTGTTCTCTCATAGTATGCTCAGGACTATATAGATTAAATATTGACTGGGTGACTAGGTGGAAAACTAGTTGGACTTCTAGGATCAAAATAGTGAGATAGGGGATCCAAATCCTTGCCTGATACCTGGTCATGAGTGGCATCCTTCAGGGACTGATATCACGTTTGATGATTTGTGACAATTTTTTGAGTGGCCTGGACCATGGGATGGGGTGTTAACAATTTGTGGGTTATACCAGTGGAGAGCAGGTCTTCTATGTACTGGAAGACCTAACTAGGCTGGAGAAATATCCTGGCAGGTATCTCAGAAAGTTCATCAAAGGCCAAGTCCTGCACCCTGTTTTGACCTGGGAGTTGATGGAACAGAAAGCAACTGCAGGAAGTCCTTGTGGAGTGCTGATAGACAGCAAACAGCCCTGGTCACCAGGGTGCCCCTAGGTGAAGGAGGCCAGCTGCACACTGGGCTGTGTGGACAAGAGAGGAGCCACAGGACCTCTGGCCACATGGAGAGAGGAGCTCACAGCAGAGCAAGTGTTCTGAAGGATTTGTGACCCTGCAGGGGACCCACACTGGGGCAGTCTGCTCCTGAAGAACTGCACCCCATGGAAGGGACCCACAGTCAAGTAGTTTGTGAAGAACTGCAGCCCATGGGATGACACAGGTTGAAGAAGCTTGTGGAAGACTGTCTCCTGTGGGACTGACCCCATGCTGGAGCAGAGGAAAAGTGTGAGGAGTCCTCCCCCTGAGGAAGAAGGAGCAGCAGAGATGATGTGCAATAACCTGACTGCAGACCCCATTCCTGTACCCCTGTGCCTCTGGGAGAATTCAGAATTAAATTGAGTCCAGAAAGAAGGGAGAGTTGGGAAAAAGATGCTTTTTGAGATTTGGTTTTATATATCATTACCCTTCCCTGATTTGGTAGTCATTAAGCTAATTTCCCCAAGTCGAGTCTGTTTTGCCTGTGATGGTAACAGGTGTGATAACAGGTAACAGGTGTAACCCTGTCCTTACCCCAACCCATGAGACTTTCATTCTATCTTCTCTCCCCTGGGCAGCCAATGGGGGGAATGATAGAACAGTTTCAGTAGGCACTGGCATCCAGCCAGGGTCAATACACCATAAAATCCTTAAGCATTCTTCTCTGTCTGGAGCTGCTCTGAAAAGGAGATTGGACTGGACAGTCCTCAGAAGTCTCTTCTAACCTTCATGAGTCTGTGCTTCTATGGAAGCTATTTTTATGATTTTTATTTTCATTTTTATTTTTATTTTTATTTTTAATTTGGATGACACAAGTGTGACAAGACCAGTGGAATTTAAGTTATACGTATGAAAACAGTCTAGCTGTGTATCAGAGGCTTTAGGTTGTTGAATCATGATCTCCCCAACTAGTCTGTTGGCAGGCAGACTGTGGTGTTTAGTTGCCTACTGGAATCAATCCACAACAATTAGAATTTCAGCTTTTAATAAACTCGGTGTTTCTGTGCACCACAATTTCCCATCCTATATGTAAACACAAATGGGAACACATTGATCAAAAGGAGAAAACCAGTAAGATTATGCATTGTAGAAGAATATTTTTATTACTGAATTCTCCCAAGGGATTATGACATGATGCATAAAATTACAGTTTAAATTGTCCAAGTGCTTAAAGATATTTGTCTGCTTTCATTTGATTCTAAAAGGAAAGGGCTTAGAGAGTAATTAAGTGGCATGGGTAAGGTGAACTGACTTCCTAAACACAAGTAACATCTCTGAGCATTCAGAAATGGTAGAAATTGGAGTGATGTTTCACATTTTTTTTCTCACTTTCACTATTTCCCTTTAGGTTGTGAACTTATTCAAGTGAGTTTACAAGCACTTTATTGTTCTCCAGAGTTCAGATAGCTGCTAAAATCCTCGCTGCAGCTTTACATTTAAAACAGGTGTTATAACTCCCTACAGAGTAGTAAAACATTATGCCTTTCCCCCATTTGAGCATACAGAAGAATTCTTTTAACACCTTTGTTATTGCTGCTATTCAAACTAATACATTTACTAGTCAAAACCAATTGCCATCACTTTGTAATTAGAAAACAGTGGGGAAAAGAAAGCCCTCCATAACAAATGGGTGCTATGGTTTTCTTTCTTGTGTGAATATGCACAAAGGACAATTCTGCACAAAAATTTTACAAATTGACTCAGAAACATTCATCACATGCTTATGACCTAGCAAAACCACTAGTGCTACTTTACAGAGGTAGAAGAGCTTTGGATTCCAATAATACTTCAAAAGTTAGTTTCAAGTCTAGTCAATTGGAAAGCCATTAGCACTTCACACTACTCTGATTTTACAGAAATCTTCTTGTAAGGACAAGCCAAGCACACAGACACAATGCATGAATGAGGAAATTACAAGGATAAAAATACACCAGCTGGGGGAATAAACAATGTTAGCTTAAAAAACATCAGCACCATTAATCTGAAATAACTGAGTGTTCTAAATTAAATATAATTTTCTGTTTCTGAACATAACTTATACAACGAAGTTAAAAGAAAACCTTGTGGTGTTTACAGTCTAGCTTGTGACACTCACATTGAAAACATGATGACAATTCAACTTTTACTTGAGTAAAAGTTAACACATATTCTCACTAAAGAAGAATGTTCTAAATTCATTATTCCAACCACAAGAAAACTTATGGAGACATGACTTGCAATAAGAATTACAGAATGACAATATATTTTGGTAAAGAGAAAGGAGTGACAAAAGCCAGATCAAATAGAAGGAATGTCACTTCTAGTACCTCTTTGGTCAAAGTCATGATCCACGAATTTGTCTTTGCATTGACAGTGAAAAAAGAGATGATGTGAGGAGTAGAAGTTGGCTACTCTTTCAAAAAGCATATTCCACACTACACAAGATACATTTGTGTCACAGAAAAGTGCACTAAGAAATCTGCCAGACATTATTAAATGCTACGTATGTTCTCTTCTTCTGTATGTCTGTCAAAGTCAGATGCTTCAAAACTCCCACAACTCAACACACACACAAACTTCACCAGGTTAGGTGATTAATTTAAATTAGTTGTCTATGCTTATTATTCAGGTAGTGAGAGTGATAGGCACCTCTAGAAGGCAACTTTTTCTTTCATGGTTTTTGGGACAATAATATTCAAGTCTAGTGGATTATCTTATTAAAAACTAGTTGGGCAACTAGAATATTTTGGCATTAATATTATGCACACAATGGATAAAATTTAGATTGTAATTTTAAAAATGTCAAAGAGATCTGAGGGAAGTTTGTATTAAAGACAGAACCATAATTTACTAAAAGGAAAGAATGTATGTTTGTGAGCATTTAATGGACACTATTTGTCATAGCTGGGAATTTGTACTATCCCACTGAAATAAATGGGAAGTCTAATTATGCTGGATCTGAATCAATCCCTCTGAAAACCTTCATACCTCCATAACTAATGTAGATGCTCTTGTTGTATAGGTTTGTTTTTTTTTTGTTTTTTTTTTTTTGCTCAGTGATCTCCTATACTTGCCTAAATTTGAATAGAAATAACCTGGTCCATAATCTTCATGATTTTACATCAAAGTACACCGGTATCTCTATGTACAAAAATGTTCTGGTTAGTTTGGCTAGTTCTGGCATAATTCATGAATAATTTCCTGTATTATATTTAGGACCTTGTGTGGATGGACAATCAAAAGCATTTGGTCAGGTCTGAGCTTTACTAAGTGGCATTTCACTTGCAGGTTTTTCTCCTTGAAACCAGTGTGACTACTCAATGAGTAAGGAATGGCTACTCAGCATGTGCAGTGAAATGGAATCTGACCTGTGATATATCACTTCTGATGAAAAAACAGGATATTAAACAAGGTGCATTAGATGACAGTAATACCCAGAATGCTCTTTTAAAATTAGCTTTCTTGAGTGACAGATTATTCTCTGTTGCAGACTCCAAGATAAAAAGGTCATTTGAAATATATTATAAATTCCTGCTTATGTTTCCTGTTACCTTCACATTTTCATATTCATCTTGTTATAATCCCCTGCTTTACAATACAGAATCTAAAAAGTAATCTTATTTATTCATCTTTTCCTGCAAGCTGCCGTTTCATTTCCTTTCTTTTTTTTTTCTTCTCCTTTCTCCTGCATTCCTATTCTTTCCTAGTTGCTAGTCTCACTTAATTAAAATATAAAAATGTCACTCACTTCTTTACAACATCAAACTAATTTAATCTACCTCATTCTCCTACTGGCTGCAGGCAAATTCCTTGTCTAAATACCAGTTGAACATTGCATATAAATCTGTGTTCCCATCCCCTCCCCAGCTGCAGTCTTCTGCTCTTAGAAGCTGTAATGGTAAGAGATTGAAGGAGCCTGGAAGGACAGATGGGGCAAGGTTCTGGGGATAACTGACCAAAGGCAAAATGTAAGGATTAAAAGAAAAGGGTAGCTTTGCAGCTGGAAAAATGGGATTTGCACAGTGTTGGATAAAATAAAGTGGGTAACCAGTAGAATCTATTTATTCACAATTTTTTTTTCTTTAGAGAGGGGAAGTATGCAATTAAATGAGAAAAGAAAGGAAGGTTATTTTGTAAAGAAATTGCTTTGTAAAGCATTCCCCCTTGTTACAGAAATTTGTTCAGAGAATGCAATGATAAATAAATACCTTTCTACCCCAAGAAGCAAATCACTGAAGATGTTTTGCCTTAGGCAAACACTGTTGCTTCCCCTGCTTGTGACCTGGAAGCAGAGTCAGTGGGCCCCTACTAACAACTCAAACCCAGTACAACACATGCAGTACATGATCTCTGCATGGACAGGGCTGCTGTTCACCTGCTGATGCACAAAGGGGAAGGGCAGCACTCACTTGCAGTAGTGCAACCCCAGTAAAAGCAAATCAGATCAGGTACTCAGTGGGTGCAGGATGTGTAGAGGGTGACATGGTATGACAAGAGTCATAGAGAGGGTAGTCATTGGGAGGATTTTTTGGTTTGTTTGCTTTTATTTTTAAATTTACCTTTATTTTTAAAATTACCTTAGAAAGAATTAGAGGCTCTTGTTTTCTTCTCTGTCCCCATTGACCCACTTTCATCTGTTTGCTTCATTTAACTACAGTGTCTTTGTGTAGCAGTCAATAAAGACATGCTTCATCTCACCTAAATTCAGATCTCTAAAAGCTAGAGGCAGGTAATTTCCTTAGGCTACCAGTATAATTGTTTCAGAGGAATGGATACCACAGCAGAGTTTGAGCTGCTCTTTGTCCTGATACCTACCACAGCCAAGAAAACAGTTTCCTGATAATTCCTGTTTCTTTTCTTAACAATATGTTCCTAGCTGGGATCCTGTTGTACCTTTGCATACTGACATCAGAGCAATAAGTCCTACCTCACTTCTATATTAATTCTTATTTGTTCTATTGTAGTTATTTCACATAAGAAAAAAAACCAAACATATCACTTGCATAGGAATTGAACCTTGGATTTTCAGACGAGAGGCAGGTCAGATAGAAATAATTTATTCTGATTATTTTGGATTTCCAGAAAATTGTATGAGATCTGAGAGCAAAAATTCATGTGGAATTGAGTATTGTGATGGCTCCAAGTGGATTGTGCTGTAAAATGACGCATGAACATACTTAAAACTCCTTTTGCTTAGAAGGATAATATGTTCCTTTCAATTTCTAATTAGGGCATAATTTACTGCTTGTAGCACAGCTGGTTCAAGGAAAATAAGATTTAAAATTTAAAAAGTGTTTGGAGACCAGTTTCCAATATCAGACTGCTTGTTAAAATGTGTAGTAAAAACAAGATAAATAAAAGCATGGGAAAAATGTTCCACAATATGGAACAGGTGACTTGGAAGGATGATGCATTGCTCAGGTGTAGGGGAGGAATCAGAGAGTGACTGATTAATGTGAGATATCTGGGTTTAAAAAACCTTCAAAAAGCATTAGAGGGAAGAGAGATCCTCTTCTAAGGATTAGGAAATGACTGAGGAGTATGAACCACAAGGTGGGGGCTGGTGTCCAGATTTCCAGCTGGAAAACTTTTCCAGTAGAAAAGTTACACCCATGATTTTGAGCTTAGTTTTTTGCTGTCCCATAAATCATAAGGATGAAAAATAATGAAGTGGAAAGTCTCATATCCAATTCATAAAAGTAGCTGGAGAAAACTTACAAGGCATTTGCAGGGTCCAGTCGGAGTCCCAGTGTGGAAAACCAACCCGACTGCCAATAGCTGCAGGAAACATCAATCCCCCTCCTTATCACTCTCCCTCCCCACATCCCATCCAATCCCAGCTCACTCCACTCCAGTGTGACTCCTCTAACTGCTTTGAGTAGATGAAGATGGGCACACACTTTTATGCTTTGTATACTCTGAAGATTATCCTGGGAATCTGAGTTCTGTCATGGGCATCTTGGGAAATGGTATTCATTCCACTTTTGGAATGAATAATTGTGAGGAATGTCTTATTGTTAAAATATATCAGTTGTGTTTCATGTACCATATATGTAACCCCATAGTAAATAAAATGCAGAATAAATTATTTTTCTTAGAATGTGCAAAAGAGGCAAAACAGCCACAGAAGTTTAAAGGGGGGTGGATGGAGAAAGTAAAACTCTGCTTAACCTGCTTAAGATGAGAAAGAACAATCTTTCTCTTCTTTTATCTCATATTTAGGTGATGTGTGATAAGTTGTCCAGACAAGGTGATTGTCAGGGGTTTTCTATTTTTGCTTATGATGCTGTTCATGTTGCATTGCTAGAGAGCACCCTGTCTTGGTGATGCATGTTAGCTTTTATAACCAATCTCTCCTTTGAAATCCTCCAAGGTTCCAGACATGTAATCTCTTACCTCAAAACTTTTTATGTCTTTCTTCTGCAAGTGATGGACAGTTTGTCATGTCTCTTAAACCAAAGAAGTGGATTAACCCAAATCCTTGGGAATGTTAATGTGTCTTTGTTAAATTAAATGTTATTTTATCTACTTTGCTAGCTAATAAACAACTTATCAAGAAGTAAATCATCCCTCCTCACCCCAGCTCTCTTGACTCATTGTGTACATTTCATTATAAAATAAAATTGGAATTAAAATGCATATTTAAAATCAATCTTAATTTTATATCAGTCTGCCTATAAAGATACACCTAAAGATAGAAAGTAGATAAATATATGTACCTTCCCATTGGTTCTTGAAAAAATATTTTCTCTCACATGACAACAGGTCTGCACGATTTACTACTGTTAGCAGCCTCTGAAACAATATTCTTACAGTAGAAACTCCAACTGGTTGCCTAGAGAGACAGGAGAGCTTCACAATACTAAATTATTAGGTGGAAAAATGAAAAATGAAATTCAGTGTAGGCAAGTGAGAAGCAATGCACATGTAGAAAAATATATCCATAATGATAGGCTTGAAATTACTTAAAATAACTAAGAAAAAGCTTTAGGACTTTAAGGAAAAGGACTTTAGATGGATTTCTGAAAAGCTTATCACATGCTTTACAATGGTCAGAAAAGCAAATATACTGTTTAGGATCATTTCTAAAGAAATGAGAAACAAATGGAGCAATCATTATGCCATTGAGGATCCATGATGTGCCTTTAACTTAAAAACTTCTGCAAGTTGTGGTCTTCCTTTATCAAAAAGAAACAATGAACTCAGGCACAGGGAAGTATAACAGAGGTTATTAAAGTTTTGAAGCAACCTGCTATTAAAAAGTGAAGACTACTCATAAAATGGACCAGACTTCTTCAGATTAGAAAGACTAAAGGGAGATAACATAATAGTTTGTACCATTGTAAATAATGTGGGACTTTATTTTCCTCATTTATTTAACTCTGGAATTCATTGCCATAGGGTGCTGTAAAAGCAGAAGTGTAAAGACAGACAAAGCAGTCTACAATGCTTCAGAATGGAAAGAGAGATGGAAGGAAAGACAATGGAAGTTCATAAAAGCATATATTGTGTGGAGAAGGTAAACTGGGAACAGTTTTCATCATGTCTCCATTATTAAACTCTGGATCTTATTGCCACAAGTCGCATGGAGGTCAAAGTATAAGCAGGTTCAAAAAGAAATTAATAAAGTTGAGCTCCACCAGAGAACATTTAACATTATGGTTCAACTACCACCTCTGGTTAGAAGTACTAAATTGCACTTTTCTAGAAATTATCACTCTGTACAGGCCATGCTTCTTGTACTCTTCCCCAAGAATACCTGTCAGAGGGAGAACATTGAGACAGACCGATAGTTTGTTCTTTTGCTCCTATGATTGTTTTAACTAATAATAAAACTTTGGCAGCCACTACTTATGTCCCACACATTTATTTACTCTCAGATCAGGGAAGTATGTGAGTGAGACACACATATACTGTTTTTCTGTCTGTATTGTTTGCCATTGTTACGGTCCTCTTATTAAAATTATTAAAAATGCCTCTGCCCGAATTAAGGTGCAAACAAGACCATATGCCAAAATCAATAGTATGGATTTTATTTGATAGTAAATATGAGAGAGAGAGAGAAAGATATAGAAAATAGGTGGGGGGACAGAAAGATAGTGACAGATACAGATTAAAGAAAATATCAGCACTCTGTGGATCCACTCCCATGATCCTCTCCAGATAGTTTTCTTGGTGGTGAGGGTGCCCCCAAAAAACACAGAATCCAATGGATTAATATGTGTTCAGGCCAGGTGGGAATGCCCAGGTACCTCCCCTGCAGGGAGGAGTTTGACACAGCAGACTCTGGATCTGTTGCATCACTTTGCATCATGTGCAATCCTGTGGTGCAAAGCCTCAGGGAGCCCTTTGGGGGATCTTTGATGGATTGTGACATTTCCTCAGCTGCTTCTCACGTGAACGTCCCGTGGATGTGGCCTGTGGGGTTGGGGTTTCCTTGCTGGGCTGGTTTGTGCAAGGAAGGATGGGTGTTCAATGCCTCTGACCAGAGGTTACCCCACACATCCAAAACCTTCTCCTCCCCTGGTGGGGGGAGTCTGTATTAGCCTGGCTGCTGTGGGCTATGGTCTACTCCAGCCCAAACCCAGCCAAGGGTCATTCTCTGCTGCATTTGGCTTTCTTGTGGGTGAAGAGCCTTTCCCTCAGCCTTGTTTGTTTCTCCCTACCCCTGAGATGATTGAACAATAGTGCTAATCTTCTAATCTTCTCCAGGCAGTTTAACTCACAGTCCCAAGTTCCACTCAGGCATCTTCCAGGAGGTGTGGCCTATGGTGCTGTAACTTCTTTATCCAGTTTTTGCTATGATGGCAAAAC
>VZRH01001122.1:504624-532998 GCA_013397555.1 Urocynchramus pylzowi | reverse complement strand
CCAGCCAAGGGTCATTCTCTGCTGCATTTGGCTTTCTTGTGGGTGAAGAGCCTTTCCCTCAGCCTTGTTTGTTTCTCCCTACCCCTGAGATGATTGAACAATAGTGCTAATCTTCTAATCTTCTCCAGGCAGTTTAACTCACAGTCCCAAGTTCCACTCAGGCATCTTCCAGGAGGTGTGGCCTATGGTGCTGTAACTTCTTTATCCAGTTTTTGCTATGATGGCAAAACTCCTTCATAAAAATGTTTAAGGCTTGAACCATTTAGTCTCTGACAGCCATTGAGCAGAGCTAGAACACACAATCAGACCTTTTCTCCCTGAGGACTTGCATGGATCATGTTCACGTAATAAAAAGAGCAGCTTGGCTTACTCTAAAAACTCTGTGGTTTTTCTTACACTGCAATGCTTATATTTAGGAAGTTTAGATAATGAAACATCTTTACTTATCTAGAACTTTTATAAATGAATAGTGATTTCATGAGCTTTCCCCCCTCCTCCCCCCCTNCCCCCTCCCCTTTTATTTTAGAAATAGGGAAAAGGCAGAAAATGTCTTTAGGAAAGAGATTATTTCATTTCAAGGCATGAACCTGTTACTGGATACAGTTTTGAAGTATGGTCATTGCCACTTTGCCTCAAAAATATTTGTTTAAGAAAAGCAGCACTAGGGTAGGATACAAGCTGGGAAGGTATTAAAACAAGTGAAGTAAATTAAATGCTCCACATCTACAATGTTAAAAAAAGAGACAAAATTAAATAGTGATAATTATTATTAACATTGGATGCTTTATTTCAGGGCCTTATAGGCCATGCAGTCAGTAAGTAAGCAATTTAAGGCACATGACATGTGCCTCTCAACAAAGGTCTGTGCTTTTGCAGTGTAATGAGTTTTAAGCATAATGCAGAAATCTCTACAAAGTCAAAATGGCGAGGCAAGTTCTTGCAATAGTATCATAAAATGCAATGAAGTTGCAGGTCACAGTGAATAACAAAATGTTTCTGCTATTCATCTCCTCTGTTGTTAGGCTAATATTACTTTAACTGCTGATATTCACAGTATTTATAATTTAGATGTAATTTAAATAGATAAAGTGCCAGAAAAAATCCATGATGTGTTGCAGATCATGATTGATACGATGCTCTTTTCATTTGAATACATTTGTATGTGAACAGTCATCCAAATATATCTATTATAACTCCAGCAGTATGACAGAATCATCATTTCTTAAAATCTCTATTACTAGACTGTAAGTGGACTGTTAAACTTTGGCTCAAGGGCACAATAACCCTCACATCAGCATAATTTAATCATAAGTTAATGGAAAGTTAAATTCAATGTTCAAGACAGTGTAATTCTTTCCTGTTTCATATATTCCATGCCTATAGATTTTCCAAAATGGATAAGATTTTTATATTGAAATGCATTTCCAGACATAAATACTTTAATGCATTTTTATTCTCTTTTTCTTTGATGGAAAGGAAATTAACTTATTTCTTGTCTATCTACCTTAAAAATGATGTTTTCTTTCTTCTGGAAAATATTTTCTGATACACAACTTTCAAGAAATTGAAGTATAAATTCATCTGTACTGGGTACTCTGACAATAGTTCCCTTTAACTGACAAAAGCTTTTTCTGGGATGCTGATGACAACTGTATAAAATATGCTAGTTGGCCGACAAAAGATTGTGGACATTTATTTATGAAGGGAAGTGACCTAGCAGAAGTTCATAAATATCCTTTTGCTTGATATATGAATCTGCCCCAAAGATTTTCTCTGACATGTTATCACCAAGGGGCACAGAGTAAAACAAGGACATGTCACGTGGGAAGACAGAGCAAGGACTGTACATCATCCTGATAATGTAGATTGAGGTAGATCATAGCTGCTCCACACATTTTAGGGCATGGCTGATGAACACTGAAACATTGCCCCATTTTCTGGGGACAACTGAAGCATACAGAAGCTTTCCTGGCACATCTTCCTTCCTGTTTTTATCCTCTATGTCAGCAATATTAAAGTAGCTGTGTACAATAAACAGCCTCCACTTGAGGCTGAAGAGGTTGTGCCAGGCAGGTGAACACAAGAATGCTTTGCTGCAATAACCTGATGTAAACCAAGCTAAATGAAGATGCTGATTGGGACCAATATCTCTGTGACACTCAGTGGGGTTGATATGAAGAAAGTAATGATGGTTTTGTTGCAGTGGCCCCATTAAATGATTTTTTAAATTATTCGAAAAGTGACTTAATTTCTTCAAATTGTAACACAGTGTAAACTGACCCTCTTCTTTCAAAACCTCTGTCACTCTAAAATTCACTCTTCTGTGTCCATCAATGATGTTACCCTAGCTTTCGTCACAGACCCTAAGTTCATGAATACTGAATATGTCCATTCAATACAAAGGTAAACCACAGATTCTCATCTTTAGCCTTTTTTCCAGGCTCTTCTAAATTTTTGCTTTTCACTGAGTGATTGCTTGACCTCTTGTGATTTCCTTTTATCCTTAAAACCAGCTGTGTACTCAGCACTGATGGAGTAGCCTTGCATGAGTCTGATTTAGATTCTGCGTGTGAGTGTAGAAATTAAATATAACTTAATGGAGTTAGACCCATAACAATACCTGGTTAAACAAGAAGTCAGGGCACCTAAGCTCTTTGCAATTATTTTTCTCCCTTTAAATAATGCAGTTTATTAATTTACATATATTACCTGATTATCCAAATGCATCTCCAAAGTTTAAAAGGTCTAGGCAATCCTAGAGTATTTGGATGGAATGCTGTCACCATGTTGCCTTGTCAAATAGGGCATTTATCAGTGACTCTTTTAGCTGAAACCTAATATTATCTTGTTATGTATTGATCATATTTATTACTACAACTGATATGAAAAAGAAACAATCTCTTTTTGGTGCACTACAAATGGAATTTTAGCACAAATGTAGTCAATTTTATTAGCTTTTTTGTTATATATTCAGATTTTATGAGTTTTGGAGTTATTGTTTAAATCACATGACAGAAAGGTACTGAATAACTGAGAAAGATAAAGTCATATTGACTAAAATGTTTGGAGTTTAGCTAACACTGATTTACTTCTAGCAGTCTATACCTTTGCCTGAGATGAAATCGTTGTCGAAATGTCAGCAATGGAGCATCTTCACCTAAAGAATGATCCTGAACATTTTTGAGAGGTTTAATATGATATTCTCACAAATACAAACAAGAAAAAACTTTAGATACTTTTCATTTATAAATAGGGAAAAGAAAGCAGAAAAAATGTCGTCATGAAAAAAAACCCAAAAAATCCAAATGGAAAACCAACTTATTGTCACTAGATATGTCCATGAAGAACATCCCTTCATTAGTTTTGTGTCATAGTGTGGCAGACAACAAAACAGGTATTGAAAGAGTAATTCATTAAAGCAATGCATAATGGAAACTGGGTTAAGAGCAACTGGATTCCCAGGTTAGAAGTGCCAAATTAGTCTTCTACATTTCTTTATAAAGCACCTGATCTTGTAGGATTAAAACAAATTAATAAATATATCTGTGCAATGTTGTGGCAATATTGTTAAATTAGGGTTGATGGTTGTTTACCAAAATTGCTGAACAAACATGAAAATTATTAAAGATCAGAAGGTAGCTGTTTGTCAAGAAAAGAGAATGTAAAGCAGGGAGATATGAGTACTGCATTCCTCAGCTCATGTTGGTGGCTGGAAAACTGGTTTGAATTACTGACATTTGACAAAGAGACAAGTTCAAGGACATTTTCAAGGAGTAAGATATTGAGTGAGAAAAGTTAGATGTTATTGATCCAATAAAACTGAGAAAAAAATAATCAAGAAAAATTAAAATCATTGATTTTTTGTATCTAGCTGTTAGATCACTAAGCAGAAGAAATGTGGAGTATATTACACAGTCCAAGATACTTATGAAAAACCCATACACTTTATAATGAAAGAGTTAATTCATCATAGGTTGCTTTAGTAATGATAACATACATGAGGGTCATAATAATTCCTTTAAAAGACCCTATTGAAACTTCACTGGTAATAATGTACACCTTGCACACGTGTTCCAGGCAAATGAGTTTGGAATGTGAAGAATGTGAAGAATGCCTATTAGCTGTAACAGAGGAGGGAATCTAGCTTCTTCCCTCCAGTGGTAAAGGCAAGCTAACTCTCCTTACTTCCATGAAAGGTAACTGGGCTTTTCTCATCCCATGTACCAAGAAGTCAGCCACTCATCACTCGTGGGGTCTGCCCACATGTAGGGTCACTCCCTGGCATAAGCATGAAAAAGTGAGGCAGCTTTTAATTCAGTGGAAGAGGGGTTAGCTGCCTCTTATTTACTGCAGGGCATTTCAGTGACCTCTGCACAGAGGACAGTGGAGCTGCAGTTTACCATTGCAGGATGACTCCCTAATGGACAAATCTAAAATAACCCCTGGATATTGCATCCCTAATGGATGCAGAAATGTCATGTTGCATATAGATAACTCTAGTATATGGCATGACATGATTGCCTGCAGCAGTAAATGACTGGATTGAATGATCCAAGAGGTTCATATTCATATATATTACATGTGCCTTTAAAGCGAAACATTTATTGTTGGATTTAGGATGTTAAACAATTGAAACTATGCAACACCCAGGTCTTCCTCTTCAGACTTTTTATAGAATAAAGTTGTTTGAATATTTCCTGCCTGTTTTTGTTGCCAAGGATTTTTCAAAATATTGAAGGACAGGATGACTCTATGGCTAAATCTTTACATATAGTGAACAGTTGCATAGAAAATATAAGTTATTTTTAAATATTAAAGGTCAAGATTTTGTAGTCAAAAAGGGCTGTAACATAGCTATTCAGTTCAAAGAACAACTTGCAATACTTGTTTCCTGTGGTCATAAGCACAATGTTATTTTTTAGGCAAGCTTCTTATATAGAGGTTACGTACACTGAGGTCTACTGGAATAGAAACTAATCTCAGTATGAGCTTAAAGAAATTATATGCCTTAGACAACAAATTATACTTGAATGTATGAATGTTCACTAGCAAATTTAAATAGGACCTCGTGAGTAAAATACAGGCTATGAGGTGCTGAAATGAGATTAGAGTTGTCAGGGAGCCTATTACAGAATTCATTGCTCTAGTTCATTTGTTTCTTTCAGATGAAAACTAATCATGGGGACCACCCAGCCCTCCTCCATGTCAGAGACCATATATATGCAAGTGCTAAGTGACTTAAGCAAAACAGGAAGAAGCCCAGTCAGAAAATAGCTGTTCTGACTGTGAAAACAAATGGCAAGTGTCAGAGAATGAGCACCAACTTCTCCTCTGACGAAACCAGAGAAGAACAAATTCTTTAATGCAGCCTGTTCAGAAGTGACAAAATTAATAAACATTCTATGTAATATCAGAACAAAAGTGAAAGAAATCCAATTAACTTCATCTCAAAAGGCAGACAAATACTTTTGGTAGACTACTTTTTAGTGAGATTCACAGATGAACCATGCTTGTACCTTGACACTCTTTCTATTTAAAGTTTTCAGTACTTTCACTTAAATGAATGACTTAGAAAATCACCTTGCTGAAGAGTATTTCTTCAGTGATTAATGAGATTAATTTATAGGTAGCCTATGGGTTAGGATAAAAGGGCAGACGAGTAAGGGTGACACAGCTGTGGGTGTTTGCTACAGGCTACCTGCCCAGAAGGAGGAAAGGGATGACACCTACTAGAGGCAGCTGAAAGCAACCTCAAAGTCACAGGTGCTGGTTCTTGTGTGGAACATTGACTACTCTGACATCTACTGGAGAAGCAACACTGTGGAGCACAAACAGTCCAAACAGTGATTATTTGGTCAGCCTTTGTTCTTATTCTCCAGTCATTGCGTTTGATTCAAAAGCTTTTGTTTTTCAGGGTTCTTTTCCCCCACAGGTTAGCAGCAATCTGATATTTTGGATGAGTAATAAAAAGGCTTCATTTGTATTTCCCTTCCCACTGGAATTTTTATTTCAATTGCACAGGAAAAAGTATCACTCTTCGAATAGTAGTTTCCCAGAGAAGTACTGAATGTATTTGAGATTCCTGCCTGTAAAAGAACATTAATTCACTAGGGAATGATCAGATCCTGAGAGAAGAGCTGAGTTATAGCCTATTATTTCTGTGAACAGCATACTCTATACATCTCCAAATGTTTGACCCAGTTTTTTTGAAAAGTAAGCACAGACAGGTTATGTTCCATTCCTCTAAATGTAAAAATAAATTCAAGCAAGTGGATATGAAGGAGTAATTTCCTAGACAGAATGAACTGTTGATAATGCTTTGTGCTGATGAAATATGATGATAAAGGGAAATTCATCTTTCTACTCTATGGTCATTTCACAGCGTCAAGCAAGTTTTAGATTCAACAACATTACCAGTATTACAATACCAACATTGCTGGGCACAGAAAGATGTGGTACTCGTTTCCTACCTCTGTCTCTTAACTTTAGCTTACCTTGGAGCTGATACAACTAGAATAATTGAGAGCCTCCTTACCTTGGAGCTGAT
Source organism: Urocynchramus pylzowi (assembly GCA_013397555.1). Classification (NCBI taxonomy): domain Eukaryota; kingdom Metazoa; phylum Chordata; class Aves; order Passeriformes; family Fringillidae; genus Urocynchramus; species Urocynchramus pylzowi. The sequence goes on along the minus strand of VZRH01001122.1, from coordinate 526,451 downwards.
ACAACTAGAATAATTGAGAGCCTCCCTCAGGCAAAAGCTGCCTTGAAAGTGTGAAAGCAAATACTACATGTATGTTCCTACATAGTTGTAGTGTCAGTCCTATTATCTCTTGACTATGAGATATGAAAAAAAATAATTTAAAATGCATGAAAATTCTCGTAATTTTCACACAAGGCAATTTCAGTTTTACAAAGGAAATGTATCCCTTCATGTTTGGTTTTGTATCCACTTTCTGGAGTTCTCAGAAGTATATTTTTGTTATTAGAGCTTCTGTAGTTTCAGAACACTGTGCCAGACAAACACTACAACTTCAGAACTCCATAGGGAGAAGGTGGGCCCACTGGAATAAGAACCATTCTGTCTGACAAATGCTTTCAAAATAAAGATAACTCTACACAGATGCAACATATATTTATAGGCATATGGGCACATGGCACCACAGATTTTCTTTTTTTAATAGGTCTAAAAAGTGTACTGCCTTATGTTAGTTGCATGTGGGGGTCTCTCTCCTCTCTCAAATAATTTAATCTGCTCTGTATTCCTGAATATGAGTGGGTTTGTTTGCTGTAGGTGAATCCTCTCTTCACTAAACATTAAGCACTGAGACTTAAGCAATAAATTTCACAACAGATATATCGTGTGTTACCACTTCTTCATGCCAGACTCTGGATATGGAAGTCACAAGTCAGCATGAAATATGTGATTATCCAGAACCAATGCAGTAGTTCAGAGGGTGTTTGCATCCATCCTTATGCTGAAAAAGCAATCACTGATCTAGCAGGAAATTGTTTTCTTACATTTGACAAAACTTTAGAAACTAAGGAAGTTTTCACTTCCCATGTACCTTATCTGTGCCTTGGAATTTGAATGGTCCCACACAGATTTCTGTCCTCAGCAATGTGGTCTTTGTTGTCACACAAGCATAGCTGGTTTCAGACTGTGCCTAGTAGATTATCAGAAGATTTAGGTCTAGTGTTGAATCAGAAATAATACAAGTGAGGCACTCAAAAGCTGCTGAACCACTCCATGAAGGTGAACCTGGGCACACAAAATAGGGAACACTTTGAGTTTTCAAATAAAAATGTAGACCCATTGGACCCTGAGTCATCTACATAGATGTGTATGCATAATAAGCAGATTTCTCATGGTCAGTGAGTGGGTGCTTCTATGGTATAATCTCATCCTAATATAAATGACTAAAAATAGAACTGAAATGTACCTTATGCATTTGTGGTCATTCACTATAATGAGCTTTGAATGACCAGCTCAGACATAAATGCTGACACTGTAGGTTCAAGATATGTGAGAGGAAATTCTCATGGATTCTGTAGATATCTAGGTATCTAGGTCATTAATCCCATATGGCTATTGAACATTTAAATTGTTCTTAAATTAAACAGCATTCTTACAGATTGTTCTTTTAGATGTAGATTACTAAATTTTGCTTAAAACATAGTGTAGATACTGATTTTTTTTTTCTTTTATAGCTTGGCTTAATATAGGGAACCTTATAGAGGACTAGAGGGGAATTGTATTGCAATTTCTCCTAAGAAATTGTAGACTAAAAAATTGAGACCTAGGACACTGTATCCACGTTCTGATTTAAGTTGCACTATCCTCATTATACTGAGAGAAGGCATTGAAATATATTCTGTTGGAGATAAAGAAAAATGTATGTTACAAATCTCACTGAAAGTAAAGCCTATCTCATAAAGGGTCTGTTTATCACATTGCTCATATTCCTTAAAATAGGTTAAACATGAAATAAGAGTACCTGCTTGAGGGTGGTGTTCCTGGTTAAATATAGGATTTTAAAAATTTGAATTTTGTCTATATTCAAGAGAAGTTTTAGGTGCCCAGATCTGATTATAAGAGATAGCTCTGCCCAAATTAAGGTGCAAACAAGACCATATGCCAAAGTCAATAGCACGGATTTTATTTAACAAATAAATAAAGGGAGGTGGAGAGATAGAAAGAAACAGGAAGGGCAGAGGGGGCAGGGGTGGAGGGAGGAAAGGGGGAGCGTGAGAGAGAGAGAAATTAAGTAAAAGACATTATCACCACATGGGCCCCGAGGCATCCCACTGGTCCTTCTCCACCCTGGTTTTCAGTGGTGGGGATCCCAGACTAATCCTTCTGGAGGTACTACTTTTATAAAGTCCAGGTCATGGGTATCCACAGGGCATAGATGCTGCTGCCACAGCTTGGACTGGCATCTGTATCTTTTCATACAGTTTTGCCATTGTGCTAATTTTTGTGTCCACATAAGTAGTATCTTAAATTGCCACACACTGCAGAGCGGAATTTTGTCTGTTATTCTAATTCCAAATCAACACCTTCATTAGGCCTGGGATTTCTGGTTTTTCATCTGTGCTTATTCCTGTTGGTGCGGCTTATTTTATGGGAACTTTCTTCTCTGATCCATGTTCTGAGACTGCAACTGCATTCTCTAAGTCCTCACAGGTGGTAAAAGATTTTTTAATATTTCTATAAGCCAAGTGACACCTGTATATCTAAATCTTTCTCTGTCTAAAGCACTTTACCACATTTAAGTGCTGAAATTACGACTTTTTCTTTAAATTTGTATGGTTTTAATTGGCTTTGTTAATCTAGTGCCTTCCTCCCATCCTGGATTTAACAATCCCAGAAAGCAACCTAAGACTACAGAATTTCCTCATTTGTATTACTTTGTTGACAGTCAGATGCACCATTGCCAAAGAAATAAGAGGAAGGTATAACACATAAAGAGGCACACTGACCTTCTGGAGCTACCTGTTCTCTGCTCTCGTTTGAATACCTTGCACTGGACCAGAATCTGAACTAATTTAGTGATGCATATGTTGGAAACTGAAGAGATGTCAGAGTTTGCTGTAAAGGAAAAGAGAGCAAGAAGTTAATTTTTTATTTTTGTAATTCTCCAGTCACTAGAGCATTCTGAGCATGATCATTTCCCAGAGTTGCTGATGTTGTTACTGTCGTTATCTATATTAGCATCACTCCTGCTCATGGGCTAGTAAGCTACTGTATTAGAAAGTAATAACAACAATAATAAAATGTCTCTTCTGCAGACAATCAATATTCTAAACATAAGGGATGAAGCATCAGATAGATACAAGCACTGGAAAAAGACCATGCACATCAACATGACAGGTAGTAGTACTGTTACTATATCTGTTGCTTTATTTTTTCATTATTTTTCCCCTAGGAAATTTAATAAAAAATTAGTTTACTTGAAAAGAATAAAGACCAACACAATTGTGTACAAGTAGCTCCTCTCAAGTGGCAAAGAGGAATGTTAAGCATGCAGGTATTTGGCTGAAAATTTTTCCAAGTGGAAAGAATTTCTTTTTCCAGCTGGAAAGAATCTTTCCAAGGTGACAGAGAATATAATTGTGGTCCTGTCAAGGAATAATTACTGCCAAGACTGGATACAAACTGGACACAGAGAAGGGAACTATATTTAATGGAGTACAGAAAGGACAGGCAGAGGGAGAAGAGAGGATAAGATGGATAATGGCTAAAATTTAATGTAGAAACAAAATCTTTGTAGCAGTATCTCTATGGTTATTACTTAGGAGGAATGCCCTCTCTAATCTGAAATTTAAAAAAAAAATCCTTTCAGCTGTTGGGATGCAAGGTAGTGAAAGTTTCATCTGTGTGAATTGACAGGACAGGCTGTCTCTTAGATCTGTCACTCAGGCTACATGTCCTAAGAAAATAATTTATATGGAATGAGGAAATGTTTTTAACCAAAGATTAAATACAGGGTGAAGATGAAATACAGTGAAGATGAAATACAGTGAAGATGAAATACAGGGTGAAGATGCTGACCTGAACTTCTTGATAAAAGAGCTAGCAAGAAACATTTTTCAGTAGAAATGAAATAAGGCAATTTAGCTATAATACTTAGACATTCCTAAAGAAAAAGTTGGAGAAATCGCTAATAGTTTGTATTGGATGAAAAAGCAACAGTGGAAAAATTAATAATGCCCTTAATAATCCAAAATTTTACCTTATGGAACCACTATTCAGACACATTCCAGAAGATGATAGCAGTATAGATGAATGTATAAAGATTTTTATGCTGACTTTTAGCAATTAAACTACCCCTATGTTTTGTATAAAAATTTTGGATTTGTATTGTCATACCAGATTTAGACTGGAATCTTTAAGCGACCACATTACAAAAGAATACCAAAACCCTGCACCAAGAATCCTGACAAATAAAAATCTGAACAAAGTAACAAGATTTTATGCACTTATCCCTGAAGTCCATGACAGCCATTTCCATAAATATTGGTTGATAATAAAAATTGCATTATGTCTGAAGAAAAATTTATTGAGAAACAATACTTGTGCTCATTGTAAATGTTTGTTGAAGTGCTCACTCATACAGATTTTTTCAGAAAACAAAGGATCTGCTAGTAGAATTGTATTTTGTTCTTTGTTTAGGAAACATAGAATTTTCACAAGACAATCAATTAAGCTCCACTAAGATGAGTTGCTAAGTATCAGCTGCCTGTATACAGTGACCTAGAGCTTGCCATTATATGAATAATAGAGGCTGAAGTGGAAGAAATTACTGAAGTGGAAGAAAAGAGCAAATTACATTTTAATTTATCTGTACTTTGAGTAGATATGCTTGAAGAATTTTTGAGCTTGGGATAAAATGAAAATTCACTCACTTATCTACTTTGTTCTACTTCTCTGCATGGTAGCAATCAGATCTATTGAGACTGGTTAAAAGTAACAAAAAAAATGTATTTGACAGAGACAAATCATCTGTGCTATGTAATAGCCTGCAAATAATTACGTTGTTTGAAAAAAGACACTTTTAAAATTCAGGTTAATTACTTAGGATGTTGATGTCTGGTGTTATAATAGTCAAAATAATATTTGGGTTTACTAAACTCTGCAGTTTTACATTGTGTAGTAGCATAAAAAGATTTTATTTTCCAAGCTGCACTGGTAGGACTTAAGGAAAATGGAGACACTGACCTGAAAGATTAACTTTGGCTTATGTTGTTAATTTATCATAAAGCAGCAAGGACTGGTAGTAGGACAGGGACAGGATTTACACAGGTAAGCCTTGATTGGGAAAATCTGTAAAAATGTGACAGATCGCTGACCAAAATAAGCCAATGGAAATATGCTTTCATGAGAACCGTGGAGAAAACTTACTGCAGCAAGTGAAGTATGACAGTACCAAGGTACACAGGTACTTATGCAAGACAGGGAACCATAGGGAGCAATATTCTGGATATAAATGAGTGTGCTGTGCTCTTGAAGGAAGTCCACGTTAGAGCCCAGGAACCAGGGGAAACACAGGGGTTGTACCAAGCTGTTGTGACACACACACACATAGGTGAGGCTGACAGCACTGAAGTGCAGGGAGCTGGCCAAGAGATCAGAGTGCAGATGGGAAGGAGATAAGGCTGCAAGCAGATGCTTCTCCCTGACTGCTTCTCCCCATCACTTGGCGTGCAGAGGTGGAGGGGGTTCTGTGACTGATTTACAGCAGCAGTAAGAGGTATCCCTCACTGAGCAGAACTAAGAGGGACTGCAAGACAAAAGCAGGTGAGGGAGGTGTGAAGGAAGCAGAGCTGGTACAACAGACACTTACCTGCTACATCTTGGGTGCTCATAAAAAGGTGAGAGCTCAGAAGTATTTTAAAAATTGATTTACACATGGCCTTTATGGTCCAGAAAAACTTCTGAAATTGCCATTGGAACATGGGAAATGTTCATAGTGTGTGTGTGTGCGCACATGCATCTCAAGACAGGTTGGTAAAAATGGCTCTGATGGGATGAACATCTCATTTGGTGCCTTAAACAGGAAACTAAATTGGTTAGATCACAAGTGTGAACTAACAAACAGCATTCAGTTCTGTACCATAGTTAAAGCAAGAGGAATAGAGTAAAATAAATGTATTTTATTAAAAAAAACAAGTACTGTGGAGGCTAATGTGTTGACAGTTTTATTAATTTCAGGATGTAATTTAACAGAGAACTTGAGCATGATTTTATTTTTGTTTTGAAACAAAATGCAGACTGTCCAAATGAGGCCATAACATCCAAGGACTGTGCCTGAGACCTCACATCCAGGTCTCACAGAATGGATGAAGACTTGCTTGTAGGATGTTGGCCATGCACAGTCCTGGTGAGGGCAGAGCCCAGTACCCAGCTCTTGAGTCAATGATATCCCACTCTTGTGCATGCACACACACACACACACACACACACACACACACACACACACACACACTCTGCTGTAAACCAGTTCCTCTGGGAGTTTGATGGAGCCTTGACACTTTATCAGAACAGGGATAAGCCCTGGTGAGGACATCTTAAAAAACTGTACTGCTTAAGCTTTCAGGAAAGTAAGATTTCTCTCCCTTCTATTCCATCAATGAAATGCTAAATTTAATAAATGCTTTTTAAATAACGCTAAATTTAATAAATGCTCTGAAGCAAAGCAATCCACATTAAAAGACTCTTCCAACATCTAAGCATGCTACAGGCCATAAGAAGGATCATCTATGAAGTGTTACTTCTGTAAATTAATTCCCAGCAGAAAAAAAAACCTGGATACACAGCTAATGAAAGAAATATTATACTTAGGCCATAAACCTCAAGGCTATTATTTACTGAAGTCTAAAAAATAACACATTAAGGAATAAATTTTCAGCAGTTATTGGAGTTGTATAGCTAAATGTCCATAAGAACCTCTGTGAAAATATAAATGTAAGACCATACACAAACAAGCATTTAATAACTCTTTAAATAAGATTGTAATTAATTTAACAATAATTTCATTTAAGTTCCAGGTTTATTTTACTGGAATCACAACTTATTTTTCTTCCCAAGAGGTCACTTGCCAATAGACAAAGGGGGCTTTTTAAAGGCAAAAAATATCTGGGTGGTTATGAAACTATCTGACTCAGAGTTAACAGTTAATAAATAACATCAGGCAATCACTGTGCTTGTGACCTTGATTCTACAAAATAGACTTACAAATTTTAATGATCAAAATGATATGACAATATCATTAAACATAATATTATTCCTACATAATTACTGAAACTAGGGGAAGTATTGCCACAAGAAAACTTGTCACTTCTCCATGATAAGGCAATTTTGTTATGATTTCATCATCTTTCATTTATGCTATGAATCATTTTTGTTTGCTCTGAATAATGTCTTGCATCAACTTCATGTGTTGTAAATAATAGCAGATCTATCTACACATATATATACAATTTTTCAAAGTTTAATGATTTCACATTGTTAACAAGAAGCTTGTGCTGAAATTCTGACATTTCCAAAGAAATACTTCCCTAGAACAGTATCATAGAAAATGTTAACATTTGGATTTTTCATTTTAATCACAAGAGCAGATTCCAAAATGTCAGATTTTCCTACAGAATGGTAATTCTCTTTTTGGCCACCTCTAATATGTCTACCAAAAAAATCTGGTAATGGTTCAGTGGCTAATGTGCTGTAATTTTGACTTATTTTGCTGAGCTGCCATGCCAAATTGGTACCTTATGGTTGTTCTCCTGTGCTATTTTAAACCCTCTCTTTCTCCTTGCATTGCATTATTACCATTATTACACAAAGCTCACCAGATTTTTTTTTAATAATCTTTTTTAATATAGCCTTCCACACTGGAGCCTTCACCTGCAGCTGCTGTGTCTGAGTCAATTAATGGTGACCAGAGTTATGTCTTCTTCAGACGCCAAATTCCCTTTTTTTGGCACAAGATGTCACTGCTGGTCAGTGACCTCTGATTGAAGCCAGGAACATCACCTTCCCAAGACAGGGGTACCCAGTCACAATCTATTGTTGACTGTACTCTGCAGACTGCTACTGGCATGAGCATTGTGGTACAGGTGGTAATTATTGACTGGCTTATCTCTAGAAGGACATGTGGGTGGTGAATAAAATGGCCAACAAATGATGTAAAGGGGAATACAAAAGGTAGACACAAATTTATGATGTATTTTCCTGTGATCTTTTTCACCAGGAACAAGATAAAAATTAAAACTCCCTTACAAGAACTAAGGAACAAAGAATAGATGCCAATCTGATATCCAAAGACATGCACTAGCAAACCCTTTGATACTCCCCAGCTCCATAGTGCCAGAGCATTTCTGTGATGTGCAGAAGATTCCATGTGATCAGGAATTTCCATGTTCAGTTCCCTTGCTGTTTTCTTCTCACTCTAATGTAGAACTGGTGAACATTGTCGGTGACTCAGAACTTACCTTGATCTTGTACAACATGAGTTAATAATACCTGAAGAGAACAAGAGCAGGAACTTAAAAAGAGGTCATAAAAGAAAAGACCTTTGAATTACCCACAGCAGTTTTAGATCTCTATTACAAAAAGATAAGCCATCCTTAATATGCAGAGCACTTCTTTACAGTATTATCTTGATAAAATCTGGATAGTTGGACACTTGCAGAAATGTTAGTCTTCAATCACTGCTCAATTTGACCTACTTCTGTGAAATATGTAATTTGGAAGGATATTGAATATCTGTAGAAAATGTTCTCTGTGATCACAGAGCTATAATGAGTCATCATATAATAATGACTTTTTCTGCCCGCGATGGTAGGGTGAATGTACATGGGACCAGAATAAATCATTGGGCCTCTCTGAAGTACTTACTACAATAGTTCATTATTTCAGGCAACAGTACCATTTGATCCCATTTTCACATTCAGTAACTTGTATCTTTTTTCAAAGCAGACTGGTAAATTAACTAAAGCAGATTTAAAACAGATATCAATGCAAAAATATCCCAGGTAATTGGACAATGGAGTCATATGGTGTTGGCCATGAACACACACGATGGTAAACAAAATTTTATTTATATCTGATAAAATATCCCTTGGTGCAACTTGTTATGTGTTTTATATTGGTTGGTTGAAAGGATACATGTCTCCTGGAATGCTACTTCATACCTTTTAAAATCAGGCAAAACAGCTGATTAAATTATTATTATGCCTATAGAAATCATAGGTATAACGCAGTACTGAAAACAATTGCTGGAAAGAGAAGTGATAACTGCCTATTTTATAGCAGAAACTGTTGTAAAGCAAATAATTCCAAGACAACAGCAGTGACTAGCAGTATGAGGTTCAACAAAGCTAAGTGTTGGGTCTTGCCCTTGGGTAACAACAACCCCATGCAGCAATACGGGCTGGGGGAGGAGTGGCTAGAGAGCTGCCCAGCAGAAAAGGACCTGGGGGTGCTGGCTGGCATCTGGCTGAGCCCAGGTGGCCAAAAAGACCAATGGCATCTTGTATCAGAAATAGTGTTTACAGCAGAACCAGGGAGGTTTTTGATTTTTTCCTCTGTACTCAACGCTGGTGAGGCCACGTCTTGAGTTGAACATCCAGTTCTGGGTCCCTCAATTCAGGAAGTACATTGAGGGACTGGAGCATGTCCAGAAAAAGGCAATGAAGCTGGTGAAGGATCTGGAGAGCAAGTGATATAAGGAGTGGTTGAGCGAGCTGGGGCTGTTCAGCCTGAAGAAAAGGAGGATCAGGGAAGATTTTATTACTTTCTGCAATTACCTGAAAGGAGATTGTGACCAGGCAGGGGGTTGGCCTCTTTTCCCAGGCAACTAATAACAGGATGAGAGGGTTTAACCTCCAGCTGCACCTGTCTCCACATCAGACTGCTTGGAGCTCACTAGGGCTAATTGGCATCAGTGCTGATAGCAGCCCTGCCAGAGCCAGGCTTGAGGTGTTGCTGTGCTCTGTGGGTTTCTCTAGTGGCTGAACTATTGCAGCAGTTTGTGTCCTTCCACCATGTAATCAGTCATTCCTAGCACTGCACCCTCAGCTGCTTGTGAAGCTGGTGCTGCAAGCTGGCCCATGGGAAAGAGAGAAACAAACAGAAATTGCTTAATAACCTCAAAAGGGTGTTATTATTTTTTAATACTGATGGTTTCATTAGTCTGGTTCACAGCATGAATGTACATGCAGAGTTGAATCAGCTTAACTGAGTAGGTAGTAAAATGAATTATGGAGGAAGTTTCAAATAGTCAGAAAGAGGGTAGGTCAGAGACCTCAACTAACCAGCTTTGCTATTGCACACAGGGAAACTTGAAGATCTCCTCTAAGCAAGTCATCTCAGATACAAAATTTGATCTGACTCATCAGAGCTCTTCACAGAGCAGGGTTACCTTTGACTTTGTCACAGCTGTGAGGGCTGAATACTTTGAATTTTCAAGGGCTGAATAATTTGATTTTCAAGTCAAAAAGGAGACTCAGTATTTACTATCTACCTGGTAAATGTTTAGCAAGAACTATTCAGCTGCCCTAATCATGGAGAGAATGTTCTTATTGCTCCAGTACAGCTCCTTGCACAGTTATCACTTTGTGATCTCATTAATGCACGTCAGTATCTCAAAGGTGGGTGCCAAGAGGACGGTGCCAGACTGTTCCCAGTGGTGCCCAGTGACAGGATGACGAGCAGTGGCCATACACCAACACACAACAAGCTCCCCCTCAACATGAGGAAGAGCTTCAGAGCAGTGGGGGAGTACTGGAACAGGCTGCCCAGGGAGATTGTGGGTTCTCCCTTCTGGGGACATCCAAACCCCACCTGGACACGTTCCTGTGCCACCTGTTCCAGGTGGACTCTGCCTTGGCAGGGGGCTGGACGGGAGGATTACCAGAGCTCCCTCCCAAACCAAACTGTTCTGTGATCTGTGGTAAACAGGATTCACCTCTGGAGACTTCTTTGTATTATTTCAGAAAAACAAGATGTGCAAGTAACTCACCATAGTATTCTAAATATCTTTAGATCTGAGTATTTGCCTTTGTAATCTTAAAAACATTATTTCAGTACCTTTCTCTGTGCAACTGTGTGGGTAGAGGGTGGGGCAACAGGTATTATATTATTGTCATCAAGATGGGGCCCAACACCTCCTCAGTTTCTGTGACTCTTTATCACACTATCCAAGGATCTGTTTTCTTCTTCTGTGTTATATATATGCATATTCATTTAAAAGTCTAAGATCTAAAATCTCATGGATACATATTTTTCAGTTTTTATGTTCAGTACATTCTTGTGTTGTGGGGGCAAATTACTAATGCCACTATAATAAATTCAAAAATAACTTTAAATCAATTTTTTCCTCCTGTCACAATACAGTGTATTAATAAATACAATGAGAGGAATTATGTTGTATTAAGTAAGTAGCATAAAATGACATATTACATTCTATCTAATTGTACAAATATAAATTCAGCAAACAAAGACTTGGGGATTAAAAAAATTACAATTACAAACCCCAAACCTTTTCTAGTTATTTCTCTAAGGTATTTTCTTTTGAAATTACTTATTATATGCAGAAAATTCTTACAATTTTTCCTTCTATTCTTTACTAAGTATCCTCATTTCAGGATCACTTTAGTGTCTGTGTAAGTTTGGAAACATGACATTATTCTATTATGCTCAGGCTGGAACAGCAATAGTATTTGATTCCACCCCCAAAAGAGCCAGTTCATGGAAGAAAAAAATTCTGTCAATGTCTTTTCGTATAAACATACACAGCAACAAACATACAAGCTTGGACTCAGAAAGTCCCTAAGATTTAAATTGTTGAAAATGAGGTATGTGCACTGGAACTGTCATTTGTTTATGCTGTTCTCATACTTATTTTGCAAAAATCAGCCATCATTTGTCTGTTAGTAAAAAATTTGAGTTGACCAGATTTTTTAGACTGTCCAAGCATGGCTGTTGTGTTGTTTTAGTAAGTGCATTGTATTGCCATATAATGTCATCTTTTTTTCTTTTCAGGGCAAGGCAGTAGAAAAAGAATTATTTGATTCTTTCAGGGTTTACAGTGAAGTCTGTTTCTCTGAAACATGTTTTCTTAAAAGTGATTGCTATGTTAGAACATTAGCTTGTTTTCTTTATAATTATATGATAAATATAATGATAACTTGTGTACCATACTAACAGTAGCACCAGTGGACCAATACATATTTCAGTATAAACAAAAAACTCTCAGTAGCCCCTATATTCTAACTTATCCTGAATTTTCTTTCAGCTGATGCATTAAAAAGTAATAAAACATAAAACAGGATTACAAACAAGTTTACTGATGACACAAAGCCGAGAGGAGTGGCTGATACCCAAATGCTGTGAGCCCTTCAGAAGGACCTGGACAGGTTGGAGAGATGAGCAGAGAAGAACCATCTGAAATTTAACAAAGGCAATGCAGGGTCCTGCACCTGGGGAAGAATAACCCCCTGCACCAGCACAGGTTGGAGGCTGACCTGCTGGGGAGCAGCTCTGTGGAGAGGGAGCTGGGGGTCCTGGTGGCCAACAGGCTGAGTGCCCTGGGGGCCAAGAGGTCAATGGTGTCCTGGGGAGCATTAGGAAGAGCATTGGCAGCAGGACAAGGGTGGGGATCCTTCTCTCTACTCAGCTCCATGAGGCCACATCTAGAGTGCTGTGTCCACTTCTGGGCTCCTGGACAGGGTCCAGGGGTGGGCAACAAAGAGGAGTAGGGGGCTGGAGCATCTCTCTTATATGCAATGGCTGAGGGGACTGGGTGTGCTCAGCCTTGAGAAGTGACAGCTGAGGAGGAACCTCATTGATGAATGTCAGTACCTGGAGGGAGGGTGTCAAAAGGATGGAGCCAAGCTTTTCTTGGTGATGCCAGGCAATGGGACAAAAAGCAACAGACAGAAATTGTTGCACAGAAAGTTCCCCTGAATATGAGGAAGAACTTCTTTATTGTGCAGGTGACTGAGCACTGGAACAGATTGTCCAGAGAGGTTGTGGATCCTCCCTGTCTGGAGATATTCAAGAACCATCTAGACACAATCCTGTGCCATGTGCTCAGGGATGACCCTGCTTGAGCAGGAAGGTTGGACCAGATGATCCACTGTGGGCCCTTCCAACTTTATCCATTCTGTGATTCTGTGAAGTTCGTTGCTCTACACAATGGAGGAGTTTGACAGAAATGCATTGCACAGTATATATATATATATATATGTATATATATATATACACAACACAACAGAGATTATATATTTTTACACGTAATTATTTTAAATATCTGCAAATAAATGATTAGGCCACTAATTGGGCCTAATGGCTGAGATAACACAGTGGGATGAAGATCACTGGACATTATGTGAGAAACCACTGGCTGTGGCAATGGCACAGCAAAGAGCTAAAAAACATACAGGAGGTGTGATGAGGCTGTCGGTGTCAACAGATGTTTAAGGAAGAATTATGGGAATGCTGCCCAAGTTCAAAAATAAGGGGGGGTTCCACTGGTGTTTTGGGGATTAAAATCCTCAAAGGTCAGCAATGCCTCGTGCAAAGGTACCAGTGCTAACACATAAGGCAGGGAGTGCCTATGTAAAGGCATAGAGAAACTGGAACTGATGGTGGTAAAGTATCAGCAGGCTATTCCTTTGGGACTGGGGGTGGAAAAAGGGAAGTACAAAGGTGGTGAAAAAGAGGGTCAAAACCCAGAAAAGCAGAAAACAAAGTTTTCACTTCACACAGTTGTTACTGCTGTCAGTAACATTGAACATTGAACCTATTTCTGCAGTCAGAAGGATGGGAATGGTGGCCCTGGCTTGTGAGGTTAAAATCTGGACTTGATGGATCATGGCATCTGATGCCATTGCATCAGAGCTTGTTTGAGCCTGGTGGCATCAGTATCTCCCCAGTAATTGCCTAATATAAGCAAATGAAAAGTATTCTCCCTCTTTGGAGCCAGAGGGAAGTAGAAAGTAGAGGCAACAATGTCTGCTTCCACTTCCAAAATAAATGACCTTGCTAAATTACCTTTTTATTTACCACTTGCTTAATGGTGCCTTCAGTTCATTTTTCTAGCACTGCTTTCCACAGAAATTCATTACAGTAAATAATGTGAGTTTTTTCCAGGTTCTAAATTATAGCCCAGGTCGCTTTCTAAAAGTCACATCTCATAAATTAAAGTCAGATAAAATAGTATGGTCATATATACACAGTTTTCATATGCACCCAGAAAACTATCATATTTAGTAGTTTTTGAAAAGGTTCTCAAAACTGAGACTGTTAGTATCATGTGCTTACATAAAGTGATGTGAATAAGTATAGATTCGTCTATGTATACCACATTACAGCACCTTAAAATAATCTACAATCCAATCCCTTCCCTGTTCTCAAAGTAAGAGAGAAGCACCTGCATTTCTCCACCATTGTCTGGACTCCCACTATTTTCTTGATTGATCATTCCCATAACAAAATCAGTACTTCAAACTTTTAGAGTTCAAAAGCTACATGGAAACCACCACTTGAAAGATTACTAAAATATAAGCATACCTCTACTCCTTATTCTCTACTTTATGCCAATTAACAAATAAAGATTACAGGTATTTCCATAGGAAAATAGAGTAGGACAACAGACTTGTGCTACTGACCAGTCAGATTCTAAAATGCATCAGTAGACATTAATGCCTTTTTCCATGGGCTTTTCTTCTCTGATTTAATTGAAAAGGCTTGGAGTAAGTTTGTTATGCATGTAAATTGTGATGGTAGTGATAGAATATTGGTGACATTTTCCCTCTGAGCATGGCAGTGATTTTTTCACTGACCAGCTGCGAGGCATTTTCTTCTCCAGGCACTGCAGAGTGCAAAGCACAGCTGACAGCCTTTTCAGCTCCATCTGGGATCTGTTCTGATACTCCTTTCTTTGTCACACTTGGGGGCTTTTCACAGCAAAACTATGGCCCAAAATGGTCTTACTGTCGTTCGGTGCCTCTTCTTAAGGTTCTGTTTCTCCTCTTCCTGCCTTCACTCTTTACCACAGAAACACTTGACATCCTTTCTGTAGTTGCTCCTTTTATGCCAACAAAGCAAACAGACTTGGCATGTAGTTTGGCAATAATTGATTATATCCAAACAGTAATTGAATTTTGTTTGCTCTCATAATGGAAGAGCCAACACCATGCTGTCCATTCTGTGATGATGGGCACCAAATTACATTACTCATTTCTTGGCTCATGCTTCAATCCACATATCTGGATATGAAACTGTACAAGTTACATCGGTTGGAAAGGGAGAGAAAAGGAAAAGACTGAAGACAGCGTGGCTCGGTGCAGTCACATTAAAGACTGGAGCTGTCATATCCTCTCCCAAGAAAATACATTGTGCATTCAATTTCAGACAAGGATTTTTGTTCGTTTCACATTATCAACTCCACAATTTTTTCATGGCAATAATTCCAGATTACTATCTGAGGAAACTATCTGCAATATTTATTTATCAGTGGGCCACATAATCCACTTTGGCAACTGTGTCAAACACCAGCTGGGGCTTGGGCTCACATTTTCTTAATTACAAACACTGTAATTGGTTGTGTATGTAACACAAGAGACGCTTTTGTGTCTGTTACAATACAACACTAACCACCAAGATTTTGAGGTTTTATTTACTGACACTTCTTTCAGATGTGAATAAGAATAAAGTATGGAGACTTGCAGTCCTGTTCCCCCATCCCCAGTCTCTAAAGTATGCTAAATCTCTGCTAGTGTGTTAATTGTTTTAATAAATTAACAGGGATTATCAAAGACAAGCTAGAGGGAGGAGAACAGATTGAAATTAGCACACACATTCATGTGCCATTGAGTGGATGTGAGTAGGCCCTATCAACACCCATGAGAACAGAGCAGCCTGAAGAGAGGAAGAGTACATGCTGAGAGGAAAGGTGAAAATCTCCCAAATGCTGACAGATCAAAATTTGTAATCCTGTTATATCTTCAAGAAATGAGAGACCCAGAGCCTGTGGCAGGTGTGCCAGGTCCCCAGGCCATGTCAGTGCCACGAGGGGCTGTGCAGCTCAGTCCCCATCCCAGGTGCCCCTGGCAGCTCTGCACCCACACAGACACCGGGTCTGCCTGTGCTGCTGGGGACCTGCCAGGGACCCTGTGCACACCTGCCCAGGGGCCACTGTCACACCAGTGGGGCTCCCTGGGAGCCAACAGCTGGCCTGGGCTGCACACGGGGCACTGGGAGTGACAGGGTGTGTGACAGGGTCTGTGTGTGACAGGGGCTGTGTGTGACAGTGTGTGTGTGTGACAGGGTCTGTGTGTGTGACAGTGTGTGTGTGTGTGACAGGGTCTGTGTGTGACAGTGTGTGTGTGACAGTGTGTGTGTATGTGTAACTGTGTGTGTGTGACAGGGTGTGTGTGTGACAGTGTGTGTGTGACAGTGTCTCTGTGTGTGACAGCGTGTGTGTGACAGTGTCTGTGTGTGACAGGGTGTGTGTGTGACAGTGTGCCCCTGTGAGGTGGGAACAGCAGCACGAGACAAGTAAATGTACCATGCAAGTATCTACTTTTAATAATGCTTGATAATTTTGTCTTACTTCCTGCAATAGCAACAGTCTAATAAAATATGTTTCAATAAACTTTATTGTGATCTTTATCTCCCCCCAACACATTTCCCTATCAAAGGAGGGAGAACATGTTCTGTATGTGTACAAAGATGTGGTGGTTTGACGAGGAAGGAAGTTTCTTGGGAAGGTGGTGGTCAAACCAATCAGTGGCCAGAGGTGAATATTGGCACCTGGGGTGGCCACTAGGAACCTGGACACGCCTTGAAAACACACAGGGGTTAAAAGCAGAGCATTCCCAGGGGGAAGAGGACTGACCTCCCCTGCCCAGCTGTGTCTGGGTGGGGAGGGGGTGAGCCATGCGGCCGGCCGGGGGTGAGGCAGGCCAGGCCGGAGCCCTGAGGGACCCTGGGGTGCTTTGGGCAGGCCGGGCCGGAGCCCTGAGGGACCCTGGGGTGCTTTGGGCAGGCCAGGCCGGAGCCCTGAGGGACCCTGGGGTGCTTTGGGCAGCCCCCCCCAGAGAGAGGAAAGGAGACAGTCTGTGCCAGCTCGAAGGGTGATATCTGTGCTGGCACCTCGGGCTGAGGAGGAGAAGGGGGAGGGCAAGGAATGAAGCAGGTGCCCAGCCGCGGTCAGCCAGCTGTGGGAGTTAGATGTTCTGGCAGACAGCGGCTGAGATTTTTAACCCCTTCCTGGACAATGGAAGCCACAGAAGCACTAATCCTCCCTAATTTGAGGAAGAGAGGGGTGGATGGAGGTGAGCAGGTGGAGAGAGAGTTCGAGTAAGTAAGAAAATGTCAGCAGAGGATGGGAAGTGTCCTGGATGGAGGAGATGATTGGAGTGGCTTTTGGCTGGACTTTTCTCTTGCATAGCCATGGGACAGCGCCTGTTTCTTCTGTGTTTTACAGACTGCATCTGGGGGGAGACGATGGCTGGGAGCCAAGAAGAGTGCAGTGTGTCAGATGAAGATGTGGAGGGAACAGAGATGGATGAGGAGGGTGAGGTGGAGCCCTCTGCCTTCAGAGGATGAAGGAGATCTCTGTTCCTGAGAACCCCAGGCCCCAGGGGAAAGAATATGGGGGGGACTGCTGTCCCAAATGTGAGACTGTCACTCTTCTGGAACTGGGCCAAGCATCCTTAAAAAAGGACACCCAAGAAGCAGTTTGGATCCATGGTCAGTGGTGAGAGCACTGAACATGGAAGGAAGATTTGCACCCTGGCAGATTTTCCCTGGATGGCTGCCAGGTGTGCCGATGGAAGCGCAGGAGGGTTCGACCGTGCTTCCGGGGGGAGGCCTGTGGTGCGAGAGGGAGACTCCTCTCTCCTGATGAACTGGGAGGTGGTAGAGTGAGAGATGGTACTGGGCAGAGAATTGAGTGTTCGAGGGGTGGTTGCTGGATTGGAAAGGTAAAGCCTTGACTCATGGTGTGATGGGAGAAGGTGGGGGGAGGAGGAGTGATTTGAAGACTTCCATTGTAGACATTGTGTGTGTGTATGGTTTTTTTTCCCCTTTTGTGTTTGTTGTAGATGTAATAAAGTTGTATTCCTTAATCCCTGAGATGATGAAGTCCTGCTTTGCTGTATTTTGGGTCACATCTCACAGTAGCCATTCTGGGAAATATACTTTCATGGGGGCACTGGCATTGGGCCAGGGTCAACCTATGACAAAAGGCCAAGAGTTATTTGCTACAATAGGCTTGACTGCCAGAAAATAATTTAGGAGTTTTTGGAGAGTTTTCCAGTGCTTTGTAGAAGCAATTACACTATTGAATGGAAAAGTCTCAGATTAGCATTATACCTGACTTAATATTGTGAGTTAGAATTTCATTGACTTCATCAAGATTCATTTAGGACAAGAATTGTTGGAGAAGAGTACGACTGCTGGAAAATTAGGACAAGAATAATGGATACATTACATGCTGGTTTCTATTTCCTTTATTGAAGAAGTTGTAAAAGAAATGCCCTTTCAAAGTAGGCCTTTTGCATTTGGACAAAATCAAGAGGCCATCCTGTTTTCTTCTAACACATCAGCACTTGATCAATTTTGAAATCATTTGGCCTTTGTAACTGCCAGTAGTAGAACAAAAAGGGCAGTTACAAGTGAATAAAGCAGTGGGCTTGTTTTGGAAAGTATGCCATATGCCAAATCTATCTTTCTTTGGAAGAAAATTACTTAGTTAAGTTTGAACATGAAACTATGACTTCTGTGTGATAACACAGGATTAAAGAGTGCTGTTTTACTTTTTCTTATTATCTTCAGTCTACAGGGTTCCTAAACTGTGGGTGAGAATGAAGTTGACTTGTGAGGCCAGCCTATTATCCCTGTCAATTCAAGGAAACCTCTGAGAAAAACTTGAAAAATATTTGTAATCCTGATTCTCTTTGAGACACAGAAGAGAGAAAGGCCTCAAAAGAACAGAAAATCCTTTTTGTTTTTTCACTCTGTAATTTACCAGAATCCTGGAGAAAATTGGTGCAAAATTAAAATCCATGAATTTAAGAGAACTTGCCAAAATGCTCCAGATGAATCAGATCCCCTTTTGACTGTAGAAACATCTGTATCATTTGTGAAGTTTTGTGAAATATGCAAAGCATTTTATGAATTTATTTTGCCTTGCTTCTTTCTCTCCTTAAGTTTTCTTTTTTTTTTTTATTTTTCTTAAACAAACTGTATTTGATCTTATTCTGGAGAGTGTCAGAGACACTCATCTTTTCCCTTGAATTCTGCTGCACTGCCAGCTCCGGAGGAAAGGAAATATTCCAGAATTCTTCTGAAACAGAAACATAAATGTCAGATGATGAAATCACCCCTAGAACTCGAAATTAACACACAGAACAACTGAGAGTAGGTAGAAATACAGATTTACAAAAACCTGTAGATCTAAGATGCTCTTAGTGGAGGGTACTGGAAATTTATGGGGGAAAACCCGCAGTGGATCTTGATATTCTTTCCATAAAGAATAGTCTAATACACAGATACAGCTCTTATCTTCTTGTTGCCTGAGATGGGATCTTCTCTCATGGGAGTACCTTCTCATTCTTCTCCCGAATTCTTCCCATTTCTCTCCTCAGCTGTAGCCACTGGCCTGATGTCCATGGTCCAGTTTCCTCTCCGTGTCCCTGGTGCTGTGCAGCTACTCAGCTCCTGAGTGGCATTCCACCTTTGTTTGCTTTAGCTATTTTTTTTTTTTGATTATGCAAAATTAGTTAATCTGATCATGATTTCTGACACACTGCTACCAAAGTAGGGAAAACAATTTGTATTTCAAGAAAACCACACCGTTTTGCCAATTGAAAAATCTTGTTGTGTAAGACCTCATGGAAAAGCTGTTCTGTGACCTTCTGCATATCACTCCATCTCTCTGCTCCAGATGTTGGAGAAAGTATTAGCAGCAGATAACTGATACTGAAGAAACCCTGAAAGTATGGCTATACTTGGACTTGGAAAATATGAATACTTTGCATTATTCAATGCAAACATCAGTGAATCAGTGAATCTAATCAGGAATGGGAAAATGGTACAGTGCAAAATGGCTAATATTTTCTAGTTCTCAATGCATTTCAGTTAGATAAGCAAGGCATTGCTTATTATTAACTTGGTGTTCTGTTGAATGTGTCAAAAAATACCTTGGACCTGGATCTACAAATGAAGCTCTGGCTGATTTCAGAACGAATTGTGTATCTCAGTACCTCTGAGGAGCTAGGCTTGAATGCTTGTTTAGATTAAATATAATAAAGCAGAATAAAAATAAAGTTAGTTATTTTTTCATCCTCTTAAAAACCATTCTAATTATGGCAGGTTGAAAAGGGTTTAATTCTAATTCAGGAAAAGTAAATAGACTTGTAAATAAGGAATGGCTATCTCTACTTAGCTGTTCAATTTGGTTTGGTTTTTTTTGTATTTTCATAAAATTTGATTTTCTCTCTTTACAAAATTATACTCAAAATTTTCTGAGAGGTAGAGAGTTGCACTATTTTTAACATGAGGAGCTGAGGAGTGTAAAAACAAAGAGGCAGATCTAAGTATTTTAGCTGCCATGTTTTAACACCTGCCTTTATGATACAGAGCTAGTTTTTCATCCTCAGCACTATATTCAGCACCTTTGTTGCCTGTCTGCAGTTAGCTTGGCACTGAAGTTTAAACGCCTTTCACATTTGCATGTTGAACAGAAAAACCACTTAAACTGGCTAGTAGAAACACTAAAATTAGATTTTAATGCTCACAACTCAGCTGGCTGTAGCTAAACATCCTATGGCAGTCACTGAAGGGAAATGGGAACTTAAAAAATATGTTTCACTGAAGATGATATCTTCTCTCTATTTCTTGACAGTCATTGTGAAGGCTCCTGAGGATGACTAGCAAAGATGTGGACAACTGCTTTGTAAATACCAGGGTGAAGCCTAACAAAGTGCACACCAGTTAAGCTGGGATGCTCAGCTTATCTGAGTTTGAACTGATGGGTCTGCAGGGAAAGATAGACAGAGTTTGAGCACCTGTATTGTTTTGTGCATATACCCCAACTGAAATGCCAAAAGCACGCAGAGCATGGAGCTGAGAAGGCTTTATGACTCGATTTCCTCACTTTTTTGCTGAATGGCAAGTTTGCAGCTGCATATTTTCTGCAGTGATTAAGGGAGTCATGGTCAGTTAAGCAAAATGTAATCCATTGCAATGTTGGATTAGGTCCCCTGTGACTCCTCAGTCTTGGTTTCAGTCTCCTATTAGCAACAGGCTGCGATTTTCTTCCTTCTCCTTGGCTCTGGGCCTCTGTTCACTAAGGGTCAAAGGAAGGTTTCTTAAATCTTTTGTGGGCTGAGTCACTGCCTCAGGAGATGCAGATCTCGTCTGTGTTTTACTTGCTCATCAGCAATTACATACTTTTCTGGATGTCTGGAGAGATGGGCATGGTGGCTGTTAAGCAGATCACAGCAGTCACTGACAAACAACCTAAAGGTGATTTTCTTGGCAGGACAAATAAAGCCTGTGCCCAGTGATGCCTGCCCTGCAATCACAGACCTCCCACAATCACAGCTCAGCCCTGCTCATCCAGCCAGTTCCGGTGATCCCTGGGAGTGGAAAGCTCACCATGCTCATTGCTGACAGCTCAGATCCTCTATCCAGCAATCCCTCTCCCCAGCCTGCAGCTTCCACATGGTGTTGCAGATCAGAGCATGGTGTTCCTCCTGAGGTGGGGGGTGTGCTATTTATTGCTTTCTCAGTTAGGTGTTACCTTATCATCCAGCTCCTAATGGATTTAGGCAGCCAATTCCAGCTGGGGACATACAGTGAGGTCTCCTTTGTCCAGGTGGATAGGTTTTTGGTTGCTGCTGCAGGACTCACCCAGAGCCTGGGTGATGGTTGCAGTTTTTCAGACAAAAAAAAAAAAAATCTGTAGGGGGGGCCATCATTAGGGAATTTTTTGAGGGTTTTGCTTTAAAAAAATTTTTTAAAGTCTGAGATGG
>VZRH01001122.1:444090-504606 GCA_013397555.1 Urocynchramus pylzowi | reverse complement strand
ACAAAAAAAAAAAAAATCTGTAGGTGGGTCCATCATTAGTGAATTTTTTGAGTGTTTTGCTTTAACAAAATTTTGTACAGTCTGTCCACTAGTTTTATATAGCTAGAATGATTTAGAGTGATTGGCATGATAATAAAAGAAAAAAGTTCTAGATTTCCTCTCTGTCTGTGCAGAATTACAAACTGCTTTTTCTAATGAAATTCTGAAAGTCTTCCCATGAATATTCCATCCAGTATAATGTATTTATTCAGGCCTTGAATAGAAAACATACATAGACTCACAGAGAACTTCTGCAGCAAACTTCATAGCGAGAATACTAATGGAAAGCAGGGTGGAAAAGGATATTAAACTATGTGGATTAATTTTAAAAATCAATTAATGTTCGGAGATAACATCTTGCAGTACATAATGAACCTTATTCCTGACTTTGTAACAGTTCCTGTATTCCTTTTTGCCATGCAAATTGACATAATATGGTATTATGTTTACAATAATTCTCTTAATTTTGGTTTACAATTATTTTTTTGCTAGGTACAGTGGTTGGTTTGAAATATAAAAAGGCAAATCAATGAATATCATGTAGCAGTAGGATGTCACTTTTATTGGAATTTAGGCAACCTTTTCTTGAATCCTGATTAAACTCCCTAATACCAACGTAGATTAAAAAAAAAGGGATTGTATCAGATCTATATAAGATGATACTCAGAAATAACACTTACACGAGAGTGCAAATCTACTTCAACCAAACACATCTTTACATCTTTTAAGCTCAAAAATTAGCCTTAAGATTAGAAAAAAATTTCAGAGATCAGAAGTAGTGAACAGAAGTCCCTGCAAGGCCTGGCTTGTAAGTTACCTTTGGAAACAATTGCACTCATGTGGGAAGGTCTGTACTGCAGCTGTCAGTCTGGGAGAAGCTTCTCTCTGTCAATGGAAAATGCATTTGAAGTGCAGATGGATATTAATGACATCATCTCTGTCTATGTGTTAGGTATAGAGGCTGTTATCACTGTGTATGCTCTTATGCATGAGTGCACATGCTTATATATTTACATAAAAGCAATCATTAAATTGGTGGCTTGCTGGTTTTGTTCCTCTCTTTTTCTTCTTACACAGAAGAGGCGATATCCCACTTAGATGTTGACAGTATAAGTGATGCACAGAAGCATATTTTAGGAGGGGTAATTTTAATTTTTGACAGTTTGATTTAACTTCAGTTTTGCCTATCACAAATGAAGCAATATAACATTTATTTCTTGTGCCTCCCTGCACACACTACATATTAACAGATTTATTTTTGTCCAGCTTCACTTCAGATAGCCTTTTTTAAAAATATAAGTTATTTCTATAGAATGATTTAGAGTACTCTTTTTAATGGAAGATTGGTTAAGTGTGAAAATTATGGTTTCTCATACCCATTGTAAAGATCAAAGTTTGGAACAGAAACTCCTGTCATATGGTATGATAAAGCCTAATTTCTCTTGCCATGTTGAATAATACTTTTTTGTGATTTCTTGAGAGGAAACCGGTGCATATATAGATAATATATAGCACTGAAAATAGGGATGGAGCAGCCAGTGGTTCACATAGCAGCCATTCTTGTCAGTTTCTGGGAAAGTGGAGCCATTAACTGGGTTTCTCATTCTAAACCAGTTCCTGTAGAAAAACAGCCATGGAAGAAAGGAAAAAATGTCTGTGCCAAAGAGAAACTATAAGAAAAGCTGTGATGCATGCTCTACCTAAGTTCTACATTAGGCATCTCATGTTTCCTCTGCTTCCACCAGCAGAAGTAACCATCTTCAGTGGTGGTGACAGAGGAAACCCCCATCACACTTCCACAAGCATTTATGTGGAAATGCTGAAGACTGAAATACATAAAGTCTTAAAAGAAAATAGAAATTACATCTTCCTGAAGTACTGCAGTAAACTCAGACTAATTATTTAAAATAGTTCATCAAACACCAAAAACATCTTCTTTGTCTTTTTGGAAATCAAAACTGCTCTCATTTTGAAAACAAAACAGAGCTATGTGAAGCAGAGCTTTGTTTTCTAGATTCTTTGGAATGAAAAAACTTCAGAAGGAAAATTATTTTCACTACCTAACATTTATAGACGGGTAGGATTTAAACCATGCCAATGTTCTCATCATTGTGATGTGTTAATTTGGACTCCTGTATTCATGATACAGCTCTTTTATGTTTCTCAAAACGACTGTTTTGAGATACAGTCATTGCTCCACTGCAACACTGAGATCCTAAAACTTCAGGGCTGAACTCTGAACATTAGAACATTGACATATATTTGGACACCTGGGATTGTCAGGACATAAACTGAAGGAGTAGAAGAGAAGAATGGGACAGACTGGAAAGACATAGTTGAAGGTTAACAAAGAGAATAAAGGTAAGGGAAAAGATAAAAAAAAACAAATGAAGGCTGCTTTTCTTGAAAGACTAAGAAACAATCTGTTACATTCCCAATAGCTATGAAAACATGTAGGCTTGAAGGACTGAGTATGAAATGTCTCTTGTTTGCCATTACAAAGGCAATTTTCTTTTTTGTTTTGTTTTGTTTGTTTTTGCGGGGTTTTTTTGTGGTTGTTTGGGGGGTTTTTTTGTTGTTGTTTTTTGTTTTTTGAGATTTTTTTGTGGTTTTTTGTTTTTTGTTTTTTTGTTTTTTTTTTTTTTTGGTTTGGTTTTTGGATTTTGGTGGGTTTTTTTTGTTTTTTTGGTTTTTTGTTGTGTTGAGTTTGGTTGGGGTTCTTTTGGGTGAGCCATGGTACACAAAACCCGTGTTTCTGTTTGGTTAATTTGTCTTTCATCTCATGACTATCTGTTCCCTAAAATTTTGGCTACTGAGTAACTCCAGTATGTCTTAGAAGCTTATATAGGCTAAGACACTTGGCTGCTTTCTCGCTTTCCAGGTGAACCTAGGCTGAATCAGCATTTCTGTTCCCTCATCATTTATGTTCAGACTGAAAGGAGAATGAAAATTGAAGGTGGGAACACCTCAGTTCATATTACGAATTTCCAATGTGCCTGGGGAGGTGGCAGCAGGAAGAGGGAGTGGAATATAAAAAAGTAAAAAAATCTTTAAGAGAAGATGTGGTCTCTTGCCTAAAAATAAGAATTGGCTTTCCCATAGGAGCAAAGTCTTTGGAATTTCAGTCCTTGGGAGCTGGAAAATCCAGGAAAGGGATTGGTACAGTCGCCAACACTGGCAAGAATGTGGGTCCTGGTCATTTGCCTGTGTTTTGTAGATGTCTGGAAATCTGCTGCATTTCTGCTAATCGTGGTGATCTGCTAAGGGGTGGTGGGAGCAGAAATATAAAGGAGCTGATGAGTGCTGGAACAAGTGGCAGTGCTCAAAGAATTGTCTCCATTTGGGACCCAAAAGGAGATGGAAATGCTGTACACAACGTGTGAAAGGCTCAGTTGAAATTTCCCTTATATTGACCAGTATCTCATTAGTCTGTAGAGTTCGTCTCCTGTACAAGGTCATGGACTACCATCCTCTTCAAGCAGGGCACAGTCATGCACTGGCAGTGGAGGACAAAAAATCAAATAGAGCCTCTTGCACTTGTAGAAGAAATTACTGACTCATTTTTTTCTGCAGCAAAATTGCTGCAGTTTTGTAGGTGTTCTTTTAGATGTCCTTTCTGTAAACTTCAGATAGGTTTTTTCACCTTTAGAACAAAGTTTCATGCTTCAGTAATTTTCTTTTTTTTTTTTTTTTTGAGATCTGAGACAGAGGCAAGAGATCTATATTCTTAAATAATATGGTTGGTAATGCAGTTTTATAATTTTATTTTCCTGGTTTTTTGTTCTTTTACAAAGAAAATCAGTAATGTTCCTAATATATTTCTTGTAGTTTCACTGATGAATATCAGCTTTCAGCTACTGCTGCATCTCTCAGGCAACACCTAGACTTCACATTATTTTGAGTGAAGGAGCAGAGAACCATTGAAGTCAATAATAGCAAAGTCCAAAATTAAAGATATCACAGAATATTTTTATGTGTGCAACCTATTATATTCTTTAACAAATGAAAAAAACTTTTGGCTGATGTAAATATGTACAAGTTCCCCCATGTTGCAATCCAATGAAATACTTATAGGAAAATATTTCTTGAAATACTTCTATTAAAATACTTCAGCAAGTGGCAGATGGTGAGACCCAGTAAACTACAGCCTGTAAACTCTTGAAGGACTTAAATATGTTGCATTATGAGGCAAATAGAAACTTCAAAAAGTTTTGTGTTTCATTTTTTGTACAGTATGTCATGGGCCACCCTCGATTCCCAATTGCCACGCTTATCCTAAGTGGTGTTCTTTGATTACATCATGTCTGAATATGTTATTATATACAATTAGCTTGTTTCTTTTTTTCTACTTGAAAGAAAATAATTTACAAAAGGTTAAATTACTTACCAAAACAAATTACTGTTTTCATAGTTCAGTAAAAGCACACTCTAGGGTAAATGGACTCATTAGGAAGAGGATGAAAAATCCTTTTTAAATATAATTCCACATTAATTCAACCAGAGAGAGTCAAAGATGTTTTATATCTCCTAGCTATAGAGCAAAGTCTAAAGCAGTGCAGTCCTTCCTAGCCCCTCATGAAAGATTGAGTTTAGGATTCTGTTATCCTTCTGAGAACTACAAATATTTTCTTCTGTTTTAATTCATGCATTTTCAGCTTCAATCTTTGCAAAAAAAAAAAAAAAATACCACCAAAAAAAGCCTGAAGAATGTGTTTGTATTCCACTTTGAATCTTTTTGACTTTGGCAGCGATTTGAATGATTGTAAAGAGAGGCCTCCAACTGGGAACATTTTATGCCTGTTTAGAAGGCAGTTTCACACTGTTGGAACAGTGATCATTAAGGGACCTAAGCAAGACAGCACACAATGCTCCTAAGCTTGGCATGAAATAACAGGACAGTCAACATTTAAATCCTAGCAAGTCCCTTACAGGCATTTACCCTTATAATCTTTGATTCCAATTGTATGATAATTATGATAAGTACTCCCTGCAGTGTAGGCACATTAAATGCAGAAAAAGATAAGTTTCAAAACAGAATTATCAGTACAAAACAGAAAACAATAAAGGGGCAATGAGTTAAGCCTGGGAAATCTAGGCTTCTCTGTTGATTTACAAGCTGGAATTGCCTTCACCTGGGACTGAAAATCTGTAACATCTGTATTCAAAAAACAGAAAGAAGAGCATAAAAAAAAGATACTTTTCAATGCCTGAGATGCTTCAGTAATTAAATTTTGAAAAATTATCTGTCATTTAAAAATGTATTAATTTTATACCTTTTCTTTTAATAACTCATTTAATTGATCCATATAGGGTGATACTGGTTCCCCCCTTGTCTAATTACCTAATGCTGAGAGTGATTAGTAATGGAAAATTATGGAGACAGCATAAGATATATGATTTCTACAAAACAAACCTTTCCCTTGTGCTCTTCTGCTTAGCAATAACCAGAAATCTCCCTCTCCTACTTTACTGAAAATCTGGGTCTCATGTAAGCCTGATCATCCCTTAAGGCTCATCCCTCCTAGCCAGTAGAAATGTACATTTCCTGGGAGAATTTTAAAGAAAAGCAAAAACCCCCCAATTTGCACATGCTTCCACTTGAAAATTATTGTCTGATTTGCTGTATTTTCCTCTGTCTTTATTAATTGCTGTGCTAAGTCTTCTCATGAAAAATATTTTTTAAGGACTTTCGCTTTTCCTTGCAATCAGAAAATGATTAGTCTGCCACTGCCTGTACTAACAGGTTGTGATCGGTGATATGTGGACAATTATATACCATTAGCACTTTAAAAGTTTATCTCTTAAAAAGAAATGTTTGTCTTCATTTGATGAAATTTTGAGTAACTGGAATTGCTTGTTGCTTCTTAAAAATGCCATGAAGTCTAAAATCTGCCAGGCAGAGATTTCCTGGCTGAGTGGGGGCAGAGGTGATTTAGTCATGTCCATTATTACTGAATACATGCTCGTCTTGCCTGACCTGCTGGCTGAGCAGCTCCCCAGTGCCACCAGGACTATTGCATCCACAGCAGTGATGGTGCCAGGTAGGTTTTCTGTCTATAGGGAGTGCAGCTGTTTGCACTGTGGCTTCTTCCACTCTGCAAAACACATTTTCTTTTGGAGGCAGAGGATTAAATCAGGATTGGCAAAAGCAGTCTTTTAGTATTAGAGGCCTTTTAGCAACCTACTCATAATCTCCACCTTAAATATGACTAGTGTTTGGTTTTAGTTTTGGTTTGGGGTTTTTTTGGTTGGTTTTTATTTGGTGGGGGTTTGTTTGTGTTATTAGTATTGTTGTTTTGGTGTGTTTTTTTGCTATTGCCATTAGGTTGTATCAGAAGAAAATCTCTGATCTCTGAGATTTAGAGCCTCTCTTTTGCATTGCATATGGTCATACTGTTCCCAGCTTTCTGCAGGGTTGTTTAATTTATATGACAATCACACTCTTTAATATGAATAACATACTTTATGAATCCTCATATTTGGCTAAGTTAAAAAAAAAAAATCCATTACTTTCCTTCCCTCAGGGGGCTTTTTGGCCCCTTGATCATGCTAATAACTAAGTCTCTTCCAGTTTGGATTTCTCTTTCTAAAGAATTTTGCATACGTTTCATTGAGACAGCTGATATCCCTTAGCTGTTGCACAGGTTTAATTATTGGGTTGCAGAACAGATATCAGAAAGGAATGCAAAAAGAGACAGATGAGAGACTCCCTCCAAACACTACCTTTTCAAATCCTCTGGTAGTGCTAGAGGGAAAAAATGGACAACTGTCTTCAAGATTTGATCTTTATGAATCTGACTAGCCAGTCTACTCCCTCCTCCCTTCTTTGAGATCATTTGCATGTTCAAAGAAGCAAAATGGCAATATGGACTCTGTGCAATGTCCTTCACGTAGATCAAGGAACCTATGTGGAAAAATTCTTCTGGAACACCCCTCCCTGTCATATTGTTTGCAGTAGCAGGACCTGGTTTAAGTTCAACCCTGTAAAAAATAGTACTACAAGCAAATGCCTCAATTTTACACTTCACTATGGAGTCTGATGCTGACCATTCATAAGCTTTGAAACAAAACCAAACCTTCTGTAGTTGAAACACTTCAGCCTTTCCACTCCTTTGAGAAGGACTGAAAGGAATAGCAGTAATTTTCACTGTTTTCTGTTCTCTAATTACAGATTTTAGACATGGTTCAGTGCTTTTTGTTTTGAAGATTTTATTTGTTTCTTTCATTTAATATTACCATGCTATTCACCAGTGTTTGTATACCAATAAATTTAACAAAATAAGAGATTCTAGCCCTTTTTTTTCTCTAAAATCCCAACATCTTCATCAAGATGTTGTTTTTCACTTGTGCTCAGCAAAAACTGATAGAACATTTTATCTGTCTAAAATGCATCTGTAATTTAGATGAAAAATTTAAGATTCAAGACACAAAGAACTTTAGGCCTAATCAAGAAATTACTATGATGGCATGTGAATGAAGCTTGCTGGGAAGCAGTTAGTACAAGAACTGAGAAGTTTGAACATCTTTTCCATTAAAATCATTGCATTATCTCAGTATTGTACAAACCCAACAAAGGAAGTTACTCAGCAATTCTAAGGAAGGAGAGACGTGATCCAGTGCTTTACTAAGTTCCTGCATAAAATTTGTCTGCAAAGCTCTGTCAAATTGCCTACTTTTTTTCTTACATTCCTTTGGCAGAAGCACATTAACTTAAAACCAAAGTAGGAATATTGCCAGCAAATCTTTTAAGGTGAAATGAGCTTGGGACTTAAAGCTAAAATTAGTAGAAGTATGGAGCTTAATGCAAATTATACACATTAGTTTTAATGTCTGATGAACCACTAAATGTTTTACATAATAATTTTGTTACACCTGTACCATTTAATTACCACTTTCTTGTCGATAGTCTGCTCAGGGTATATGTTTAGCTGCTTGTCAGACAAGGTCCTTCTGTACAGAAAGACTTTAAGACAAGGGTTTCCAGATGTGCCCAAGGGAACAAGACATCTGGCTTCAAATGGTCATGAATCTTAAAGAACTAAAACATTTCTGTAAAGGGCTGCAGAATCCACTTTCATTTTTATTCTAGTAGTGCTTAGAAACCTCACTTTTGCTGGCTGTTAAGCACATAAAAATGATACTAAAAATCCTTAACTACAACTGCAATTAAATGTTAGTGGTTTTTTTTTTTGTTGGGTTTTTTTGGTTTTGTTTTGTTTTGTTTTGTTTTTTTTTTTGGTTTTTGTTTTTTAATAAAGAAGTATATGATGAGACTGTCCCTCTAGTGCAGATGTGGTTTAATCTCTTGGGTAAGAGTGGAGTATCTTATGAGTGCTTGGTGAACCACAACTGGTCATGCATGCAGTGCAGAGAAGGACAAAGGCTATACTAAGGCAGGGAGAAATTAATGGAGGAGATGAAGGAGAAAGTGGTAAGAAAGCAGTGGAAGGAAATTAATTTCCTCATTCAGTATCCAAGAGAAAACTGTTGCTTTCATTTGTTGGTGGCAGCTGTGGAGGGAGCATAGGATACCACATGAGACCTGAACACTCCTGCTGCTCCTGCTAGCTCCAGCTACTATTGGAGAGCACTTCCAACCCCTCAATGCTGACTTCTGCCTCTCCATTCGTGTTTCTGGGGGAAAATCTTCAGGGGGAATTTTTATGATTTTTTGCCCTACTGTCTTCAGAAGAGGAAGCTTGCTTAACCCCTGGGAGTCAATTTACACCAGAAGAAATTACCATTTCATACAGGTCTTATTGTTTTAGTATAGTATATGAATAATTAAATAAAAATCTTGCAATTTAGAAGACAGAAACCAGGGACAGAAAGGATTAATGCGTGTTGTGAGTTCTACATTTTGGGGAAAATGCTGTCTTCTATAACTTCAATATGTATTTTCAATCAAGAAAAAAAATTAATTATTTATATTAAAAGTATTTGTAGTCTCAAATATATTATGTAAAGTTAATTTTTAGCAGTTAAAAAAATGCCCATGAAAGACTAGTATTTTCAAACCAACTTAGATAAAATTGTGTGATGTAGAAGCAATTTACACTTCTTAATAACTACATTGTTCTTGTAGAAAGAGATTGTCATATTCCCTGACAGCCAATTTTCTAGTGATGAATTGTCTAAAACCCATTCTTTCTGATATTTTTAGTAAGTAGATGAATAAGTGGTAGGCCAATTTTTCTGCTTTTCTTTACATATCAAAGCATTCTTTTAATTATATTTCACACTAGTGTTACAGATGAGCATATGACTGCAAGAAACAATAGCCATGTTATACTGTTAGAACAGTAAATCTGTCTCTTGTTTTTTAGAGTGATTGCTCTCTATTTGTTTAATTCTGTTATTTGTTCATCCAAGGCATGGACCAATGACCACAAAAATCTGTGAGAAAATCCTGCTGATTTCATAGATTTTGTAACAAAACATAATGCCAAAACTTTTTTTCCTACTTATAAATACTTTGGGGTTTTTGGTTAGTTTTAAAATACTTTTTGTTCCACTCTGCCCCAAGGATAAGGCATCTATAAAAGCCTTGTTACAGGTAAATGGTTTCTTTCAGAAGAAAATCTTAATCTATGGGTGTCATTTCACTGTCTGCTGATATATTCTGTTCATGTTAACTCCTTTTTCAGTCAAGTCCTGTTAAGTAAAATAACTGCCAAATTTATACAGAAGGAGTAACAAGTATATATGACACTGACTTGTGTCCTGAATGAGACATTTAAATTGTAAAGAGAAAACTTATGTTGGGTTTGGTTTTTTTTTCCTATCTCTTTCTCCTGGAGGTACAACAAATATAAATGCACGAAACCAAACACAATCCTTGCCTGTTGAAAGCATTGAATGGCCTTTTCTCAACATCTGCATACTTGCAGACCTGCAGAGAGCTGAAGCATACACCTACTCCATGATTCTCCTTGGATACTTGGGTTAATTGTGGACCCATTGGTGTGACAGTCACCTGCTGAGGAGCACTAAACATAATTTCTGCTGTTCCTTTTCTTCCAGGCTCTTCTGGACAAGATGGGAACCACCTTTTTACCTTCCTGCTTCAGGTGGTGTGATGAAAGTAAATTGTATGCCATGGGCAAAAAAGAGAGAATGTGTGTAAGTAGCAAACCTGACTCCATTACCTGCTACTTTTGAAATATATCATCACTTTCTGGCAGTCTTGGACGTTTCTGAACAATACAACCCTGGAAGGATGGAAACAATAGCCAGTTTGGAAGGTGGAGCAGTAACTGGGAAGTGAATATGACTCCTGTGTGTTCTCTCAGGATTTAACAAAACAGAATCTGGCTGCAGACTGCAGCTGGGAGGTTCTCATGCTCATAGCATGAATATAGGGTTTTGTAGGAGTCCCATCTTTATTCTTTATTCCAGATTTTCCCTTTTAGCTCTGGCCAGTGTGACTTCAGACTAGCCTGTGCAAAACTGTGACTATATAGAAAAAGAATAATAGAGATTCTGGCCCCTTTTTTATTTCTCCTCTGTCAGTGAAATTTGATAGCAGTTAATTAAAGGACACTTGTGTTCAAAAATGAGGCAATCTACCTGATTAGAGTATGGACAGCTGCATTTAGCATAGCATCATAATATAGAAAACTATAAGCATCTATTGAATGGTAACGTTAGGATTCTGTTTGTAGGCATTATAGCACAGTGCTTTTCTTTAAAGTAGCTACATGCCTCGAATTTGTAAAAGGGACATGTTGAGGGAATTCAACCAACTTCACCTCACAATATGTAGGTGTTGTAATACCTATGTACAGGCTACTAGATCATGCATTCTGATTTATAGCCAAGACATAGGACCTCAAATTTAGGTGTGATCCAAAAGCCTGACAACAACACATATTTCTGTCTCATGAAACCACCAAAATGCCCTCATTGAGGACATCTTATGTATCAGCATCATTCTGTGGGTAAAAAGAATCTATTTGTAGGGGTTTAACTTCAAAGTCTCTGTTTCACAAATAAATCTGCCCATAAATTAATTTTGAACCTGCATCACAGCACTTCTGGGGTATTACAACACTCTCCTGCACTGTGCAGTTTATTTATATTTCAAATATACTGGGGTTTTTTAAAGACACTTATTTAGATTTTTCCTGTTTATTTGGAGCATTCCAACATTAATTGGCCAAAAGATCAGTATGTGGCTTTGAAACAGGTCTATCAAAAGCTTGTTTGTACGAAACACCAAAGAGGCAGAATTTGCTGCATGAAATGCTACACTAGTAAACTACCACTGTTCCAAGCAAAGAGAAACCAGGGGCACTTCCAAATTTTTCACCTATTCTAGTATTTTAATTTTTTTACTTGAACTTAATATCCTTGACTATAGTTGGGGGGAAAAGCTGAACCTTCTCATAATCAGCCTCTGCTCTCCTGCATGCAGAACATCACAGTATTTGCTCTACCAGTGCCTGGTAATTACATTTATACTGCCTTTGACTGCTGTGTGTCAAAGCCAATGACTATTGGAGTCAGCCACTCAAAAATAATAAAGATCTCAATCATGATGACAGATCTACATGTAAAAGGAAAATGCATAACTATTTTGCCAAGTGGAGATAAAAAATATATATATATGATCACTGCTGCCACCTAATTGCTCTGGAAAACATTGATTTGAAGAGCTCTCCATGGCTGTACATCCAGCCATCAGTCAATGTAATCCATCAGTGGAATAGTAATATATCACATTGCCAGTATATTGTACACTTTTGAAGAATGTAACACACCACACACATGTCAATTAGTTAATTCCCCAAACTACACTCTCAAGCACTGTGCCCTGGGACCTAGCCATTATTCTCCTGGTTTAGGGTTAAATAAACTGAACAAAAGCAAACAACACCTAATGCAAAGTCAGTGAGCTAGCTAGGAACTGAGGCTTAGAATCCAGATTTTAATCATACCTTACTAATCAAAACATACTAATGCTATTTATTTGTCTTAATTACCAGTGTGTTTAATTAGTTACTCACATTTTCAGAAACACAGAGTTAAGAAACCATGTGTAGATGACTATCAAATACCTCTTAGAGCATAAACACTTTTCAGTTATATTTGTTTTTACTGCTGCATAATGTTTAGTGTACAATAGAGCTTTGCTTCAATCTGTAATCACTGGGAGTTTTCAGGCTTTTACTGTATTGCCCAGCATCTTGTATTTGTAGACCATATTTCAGTTAAGAACTTTAACAACATAATTTAGACTATTTTAGAACATTCATGTTTAGTATGAATTGATATGCAATAGTGTTTGCAGTTTATGACTGAGTCCTTAATGTGAGCAGTTGTTATGCCACATAGTTCTTAAAATGAAAGAAATTATACACACACTGAAGACAATTTTGACATAGACTCTGAAACAATAAAAAAAAAACAAGGGAAGAAAAACAATTAAAATAAAATAAAATCTAAAAATAAACTAAACTAAACTAAAATAAAATAAAATTTATTGAAGTTATTGGCACATGTATAAACCTTTAAAGGTCTTTTACAAGTAAGACACATTTTTATCTTTCATCATTAGATCCAAGATTATGTTTTCTCCAAACATTTCTTATCTTCTGGGCCTTATCCAAAGTCTACAGTGGTTAACGAGTGTATAGAAGTTTGGACAATTGAAGTAAGATATGGAAATTTGAGGAAATATCTGTTTTTATGCAGTCCAGTTGATGTTATGAAAATGCTGAAGATGCTGAAGTCAACTGAACACCACATAGACAATCTGAGATAGACAGGAAGAAACAGGGAAAGCCATGTCCAAAAACCTCAGTTTTGTGAAAACAAGGCTTTGTACCTGAGCATTGGAAATCTGTGTTGATTGGGAAGCAATCAGCTTTTTCACAGAATATTTCTTCCCTAAAGATAGGGGGGAAAAATAGTCTGAAGACACTTCTTCATATTTAATACAGAGGGACAGCAAACCACCTAGCTTTCATGACACATCTGATGTCTAGACTCCTAAGGGGAGCAGATGAGTTGATTAGTCTTTTCATTGTCTTCAATGGGTTTTAGGTTCCAAAATAAAACCAAGTAAATGGTAAAAGAAGAATTTTTCTTTCTTTTGGTCCCAAGACTCAAACTGAATCCTCAAAATGTTTGTATTGGCATAAAATAACATAAAACTAAATGCCTACATGTTTCTATGAAAGATTGTGTTGTTTCTGTCATTCTCAGAAAACTGGAATATGCATTCTTTTACTGTGATTTAATCTGACTGAATACATGATTGTTAAAGAGATATTTAGAAATTTTCCCATTCACAGGAAGAGGATTTTGGCGGGTCACAGAAACGGGTCATGGAAACCAAAAGCTACGTTTTTGTAAGCAGACAAAAAAACTTATGACTGCCACCAAGAGGAAAGATTTTGGGTATTGCTTGTGAAGGGAAGATCTCTTCCCTTCACAAGCCATACTTTTCTGTACCCAACAAGTCCCATTCTTGCTGTCCTGTCAGCTTCCTGAAACTAACTTTAGAAAGTGTTACAACCTTCAATGACATTTATCTCTCCCCTTCCCTTTTCCCTTTTCAATAGATTTGCTCTTAGGAGAGACTAACAGGCACAAGGTTCATAAAATAAGACCAGGGGAGTGGAACAAAAGAGAAGAAGAGAGAGGAGAAAAGAGAGGAATAAAATCTAGTTTAGGTAGTTGCAAACTCTTAAACCAGCTTGTTGTCCAAGTGCTGGTGCTTTGAGTTCTACTTGTGGATGAAACAACTTTGAATGTGAAAAGATAAGAGGAATATGCTTACAGAGTATTGGGGAGACTTCTAATTTGAAAAATCAACTTTTTATATGATAAGATGCAGACAGAACTTTATTTTGAATACAATGTGAAGTATTTGTCATACTGGGAAAAGCCCACACTTTACAAGTAAAAATGAATAAAGTTAGCAGAAGTGATAGGAATTCCAGGCTAATACTTTAAAGGCATTTCTCTTCTCAGCATTATGACACTATTTGACCGGGGGCAATAACACTCAAACTGTTTTCAGTCTCTGGTTGTACTTTAATATGACTGTTGCAGTCAGTGAACACTTAACTTCAAAGAGCTTTACAGCATTAAAAGCCTAATCCTGCTCTTGTAATTGTATTCTGTGATCACTTCCTTGTGCTGGGGGTCAGGGCAGCAAAATCACAGCCTGGGTCCACTGCCATTGTTCACGTTGAGCAGCCCCATTCTCCACCTTTTGACTGCTGCACTACCACTAGGAAGTGGGCACGAGGTACAGCAGAAGAGCTTTGATGTATTTCCTTATACTGTTCTATTGTTGTGATGTTGAAGGTGATTTAAAGGCATTTTCTCTACAAGAAATTAGCAGAATTCAAAAATGTTTTTTGATCTTTCTGGAGTGCAACTAACAAATAAGGGCAGGAGCTTTTAGCTGCTCACCTTATTGGCAGTGCAATTAAAGAAATTTATTCAATGCTTTCTACAATTCAGAACAGTGTGTCTAAAAAAACCCAGTATAACCCCCACAACCATTCTCTCTAAAGCTTATGATAGATTGCTAGATTTATACTTCAGTACTATTCTAACATCCAATTTATAATGCTCAAAGTAAATTAAATTAAACTTATTGCTCTCATCACCTTATGCTTATAATCAGTATATTTCATTCCCAGCCAAACATATGAGTCTCCTGTCTGAAGCCAAGCTTGTATTATCAAGCTGAGGGATTTATTCAAAAAGCAAGAGTTTGGGGAGACAGTGAGATAAATGCATTGTCTTTAGAAAGCATATATAATGCCACCTAATAACTGCAGAAAAGCATTTTTAGAGTTCACATATCTTTTTTCTATTAATATTTTAAAGGGGTTATTTATTTATTTATTTAGAGGGTATTTATGTAGTCTGCTTCTGCAAATAGGATAAAGTTTGGTTTCTTATCTATGATTACATTTTTGTGTGTTGAGTTAGCAAGCTGTAGGGTAATATCTGCTGCCTTATCACTAATATTTTTATTTATGTTACTGAAGTGAAGGTTATTATCAAATCTGTTAAAAATTTCATACACATGTATATAGTTGGCAGAGAGAAAAGGATTCATTTGAAGGAAATATGTAACTGAAAAAGAGCATAAAAGGTAGAGAATTCCTAGTCTAATCTTGTATTTTGAATTCTGGAATGAGAAAAGAGAGACAGCAAATTCTGTGGATCAGTTTTCCTCTCTTTACTGTCTGATTTTAGAGAGAAAAAATGAAGGTATCTGTTTAAATATAGTGAGAGAAAAAGGACTTCACCATGATAGTCTTACATGCTTATCATTAGAAGTGCCATGGAAAAATCTAAGAAGGTAGATTTGCTCAACTGACCAAAAGATGTTATGAAAGCAGAACCATTAAGTTGGAAAGGCAGAGGCACAAGACATCTGTAATTTGTTGTCTTGAATGGTAGATTACACTGTAATTATTATTATTTTAAAAAAACCCCAAACGTTTGGTAATTAAGAGGTTCTAGAAGGGCTTCAAAACTTTTTATATGTGGTCTAGTCAATATTTATTTTAAAAATACCTGAGGCATTCCCACTAACTTAACTAGAATGTGCAGACTATCACAATAATTACTGCTTGCTGTGAGTAGAAATTTGACTGAAAATGTATTAGGGAGAAATAGAAAACAAGTTTCTAGTTCCCAGCCTCATTTTTCTCAAACCCTCAGGTATTTGGATTTCACAGGAAGAAAAACCAGATTTCATTACATCTAGTTTTGATATTCTGTCATCCAGTTAGTGGAATAAACATGTACCCTGGATTAGGCAGGGGCCATCGATGGTGTGTAGGTGGAACTGTTAATTCCCCTGTGGCTTCCCTTACAGCAGTACTCAGCAGTGTCACATCACTTCACTAAGCAGCTTTAGGAGGTTTGTGTACTCAGCAAAGCCAAGGCATATTACTTTGAATTGCTGAAGAAGTACTTTCACTCAGTAAGTCTAAGTATCCCTTTGTCTTACAACTACTGCAGGAATGTGCCTTTCTTTGTAGGAGCTGATTGTTATTTCTCATTGCTCACTTGTAGCAGGTTTAGCACACAGCAGTTATACACCCACCTCTGTGAGCTCAGGGATGGCTGTGCTCACAGTGGGAAAGGTTACCAGGAGCAGTTTACAGCAGAGCTCCCTTGCTGTCTTTGCTGATACAAATATTGAAGATGTATTAGCACTACATCTTCTCTGGGAAATCTAAACCCCTTCTTTTTTATTAGAGCCTCAATACCTTCAGTACTCTAGAACTGTAGCAAGAAGGATGTATTTTCCCCAGAATGTTAAAGATACAATTCTTGTTTTCTGTTGATGGTTCCCCGTGCCTTTCACTGGGATTCACATTTCACATGTTCACATCACTCTGAACATTATAGCAATATCTTTCTCCACACATTGTTCTTACTATTGGTTCTTAGTGAGATGGGTGGAACCCCTGCTTAATCAGTTGAATAGCACACAGCTGATGCTCTGATAGAGCCCACTGCTACCAGCATTAAATTGCTAGCTTGGCACACGTTCAGTATTCAAAGGATCAAATTCTCACCATCTCAGCAGTTACCAAAAGAAAAACAGGTCGTACAGAGGTGTCTGATGTAGAGGTAGACTGTTTTGAAATACACCTAAACAACATATTTACACAAATGAACACACAGAGTTAAATGTGCTATTAGTACACAAAGAATCAGCAAAACCCAGAATTGATTATACTTTTTAATGCAGGAGTACTGCATTAAATGGCCTTATTTGGCTTGACAGTTTCAGCTCGAGGTAGGTCTGTAGTTCACACAAGTTGATTCATCAATATTTATGTTAAAAGGAGAAAGGGGCAAAATTAGAAAGTTACCCAGACTATTTGAGAAAAATTTACTGCATCATTCAGTATGAAGCAGATACATTACCTAGATATTTTATTAGAAAATGGGAAGAATTTATTTGTTGCCACAGAGACAGAAATAACCTGCTTGATATAAAAGCTCTCTTCAGTCTCTTCTGAGGAGTTATCTCACTCCCATGCATCCAATTTATTAAACATATATAAATCATAGTTCATCATAGGAAATTTGAGAATTAAATTAATGAGATGGGTTGACAGTTTTCTAACAGAAAGATTCAAAAGAGAGGAAATCATGGAAGCACAGATTAAAGAATTGAAGAAACCACATAAATCTCTATTAAAGAAATCTCTATGCCTAGCTTATAACACCAGTCAGAAAGTTAAAAACAATACTGGGAAATAATGCATAGGGAAAAGTTATGACATATCCTGACAAATGATTGTCTATTCTGACCAATTTTTGGAACACTTACCAGGAATTAGAATAGCAATTTTGGCATACCTTAGTGCTAGAATGTGATATAATTTTAGTAAGACTGTTATACACAGCCTGCCATGTGAATACCATGATCTCCTTTGATCTAGTTCACCATCCAGCAGAAAATTAACAGAACACAGTTATTTCATAAAAGGGAATGAAATTGCTGGCTTCTTTGTAGGACCCCCTCAAAAATTTTAATATGCTGCCTAGCATAGCTGTGCATAGTTTGAGTCATTAGCCTGCCCAGAAAGACACTGTACAAATTAATTTCTCAAATCTTCCTTCTAATGGGCCAGGGGATAGCTTTCACACCTTCAAGTGTCCCAGATGAAGCTGGACTTTGTTTGGATTGGTGGGGTTTTTGGAATGTTTTGGGAAGGGGTTTGTTTTGATGGAAGCAAACACTGAAATAGATCACGAGTTTAAAGGGTTTTAATTTAGACACACACTCTGTGGACAGTGAAAAATTGCTGGTGTTGTCTGGCTGAATTTCCTAGGAAGTATTCCAAGAGTAGATGAAGCCTGCACTTACAGTTTCATCATAGCATTTAATCTTAATATATTGTGCTGGGGACAGTACCGCCCAATAAACTATAGTACAGTGAGGTTATACTA
The DNA here is from genome assembly GCA_013397555.1 of Urocynchramus pylzowi. Lineage (NCBI taxonomy): Eukaryota > Metazoa > Chordata > Aves > Passeriformes > Fringillidae > Urocynchramus > Urocynchramus pylzowi. The sequence continues at coordinate 486,618 of VZRH01001122.1, read as the reverse complement.
ATTAAGTGGAAGTGGATTTCTTGTTTGATTAGACTGTATCTGGTTGATCTGTGATGGGGATGACAGCAACAGTAATCTAATCTCATCCACCAACCCATCTGCTATTTCTAATGTGTTTATTGTGCTGTTGTATATACATCATCAATCATGGATATATGTAAATACCATAAACATAAACAAGGGATGACATATTAATTGAGCAACATGCAAATTGCTACATTTACAGTTCTGGGAAGTGGGTGCTCTAGGGAACTTCTCATTACAGATCAGCTGCTGATATGCAGCTATTAACACCCAGCTGCTTTTGCCACGGAGAGCTGTGTGGTGATACCAACTGCTGCTTAGCACTGTGCAAGAAATGGCTTAGTACTTCACAGTGACTGCAATGAAAGAAATCTTTGCTGGACATTTAAATGTGGTTCTGGAAAACAGTTGCAAGAAGAGGGATGAAACAGGGTCCAGCACTATTTCACACACATTAAACTAATTTACTCTCTTGAGCCTTGCTTTTGCAGAGAACCCTCAGTTACAAAGGTGGTCAATGCATCACTACCTTCTCTTGCTTTATTCTTTGCTACTGCCTGTTTTGGGGCATCTGCATACTCACTCAGTCTTTCTTTTCATATAATTAGTCTTCCAAATAAGTACTGTACAGTCCCTCAGGCTTTAACTATTAACATCTCCTTACTGCTCTTCAGTCTTATCACCATGTCTTATTTAGCTTTATGCACTTATCTCCCTGCTCCAGCCTTATCAGGCAATTCTTTTGTGACAAGAATTCAGGGACAGTTCTATTGCAGTTGCATTATTTTCAGCCTCTATATAATGTTATCAGCCTGATGGAATCAGATGTTTGCTAGAATGGAGATCTTGATTCCTCCTTCAGCTGCTTAGCTGTTTTGCATACACTCTCATTCCTTCAACTTCTTAATTGAAAGGATTTGTTTTATATCTTGCTTCAGCTTACATCTTTATTTTCCGTGCATTTCACTCCCTGTCAAACACATAACAAGAAGTTTTATTTTGTACTTCCTTTATATTTTAAAACTTAAACCAGCATGTTAAAACTATCTGATGCATGAAAAAAAGAATTGCTTTAATTTTAATTTGCTTTTTGTGATTCAAGCATCTTAATAACATGAAAGAATATTTTTGACGTTAAAAAATAGAATGCCCTTTAAATTAACAGAATTCTTAAAAAAATGTGCATTCTAGAAGAAAAAAAATCTCAATATGCAAAACATTATGTTTAATTAGATTATTTAAAAGCATTATATGTGTAAAAATAATTAAGAAATGTTCTGAAATAAGCATCACTTAAGGATTTCTTAAAATATGTTAGAAGCACATTTTACCTGCTCTGCACATCAGTAGAAACAGAGCATTTGCTCTGGTGATCTGGTAGTGATCACGGAAAATTATTGTGCCATGGGGAATTTGTATGAAATATTCATTCAATTAAGTTTCCAAAACCCTCTGAGCCATCCAGCTACTGAGCAAAATGAGAATATTATAGGAAGAGAGACATTGTTTTTATGATGATGCATGCAAACAGATTTCTTAAACAAATGCTCTTTTGACTCAGAGATTGACCTAACAGCAATATGATTATATAGGCTTATTCCTCAGCCAGGAATTCCACAAATCTTCCTGTTGCCTCTGCTGTGCTATAAATGTAATTTGCTGTTCTCTCAGTAAAGTTGGTAAGATGTTACATGGCCAGAGCTACTGCTCTGAATTAGGGTGCTGTGGTTTGCTGGGAGCTCAGACTTGTGTAGGAATGCACAGCTTTCCAATGTGGCCATTTCTCACCTTAATTAGCATATTTCAACATGTTTTTTAAACTAAGTTTAGTACCATTGTGATGCTCTGTACTAGAGGCTCTTACCTGCTTTCTTTCATTTTCTTGATTCAAATGAGGAATAGAGACATAGCTTTTTTTTTTTCTGGAGCAGGTTTCCAAGGCTGTATTAAGACCTTTTACCCATATTTATATAATATAAGCTCTCAGATTCAAAAACTACCATTATGGGCCTGGCTAAAAGTCCACTTAGTCCAATTTTTCTGTATACAAGGACATTTACAAATACTTCAGACAAGAAAGGAAGAAATAGATATAGAGATCACTTTTCTTTAAGATCTCATTTTATCTCTTAATAATTTTATTATAAAAGTGCATTTTATCTTGAAGGTGTATTGTGTAGCCTTTTGCTTTTAATTGCTTCTCAAAGAAATTTTGACATACTTTAGTAATTCATTTGCACTAGTTTGCACATAATTTTTTGTTTTTCTCATTTGAATGGGAAAGGGTTTTTAAGTTGGTTTGGGGATTTTTTTAACCAATAAAATCAGTTGCATGTTTTACCCTATTTATTCTTGACCATACTGTATTTTTTTGCTGAATCTTTGTAAATCTTTGTGCAATTTTACATCTTTGTACCTGTCCTCCAACTTGAAACGTGTCCTTCCTCTTGAAGTGTTTAAACAGAACCTCTGTTGCCATTTACACTATGATTACTCTATTGTAAAGTGGCTATTCTGGAAGCATGAAATGTGAACTACTGACAACTAAGTGAATTTTTTTTTTTTCTTTTTGGAGATCTCCACTTACTTTGAGAATGAAAAAAAGTGTAAATGTTAAAAGACAGAGAAACCAATATTAAACGTTGAGACAAATACCTTCATGCTAAATTATGCATATATCTCTATTTGAAAAATTAACAATAAATTCATTAGCATTTATACTTCAAAACAGTGCAGCAAGAGGTCTTGCAGTTGATCCAATGCATACTTTAAATGCTAGTGCTCCATCTGACTTTGAAGAGAAAGAACTGGTGTTTAATTCCTGTGGTTCCAGGATCATGGGTGTACATTGCACATTTGCTAGCAAGGAAGCTCACACCTCTGGCTGGCTCTGAGCATCCCCTGGGGTTCTGCAGAGAGCCTGACCCAGGGGCTGTGCCTGGGGCTGTCTCAGGTGTGATTCCCACCATGGGCCTGCCAGGAGTTAACCCTTTCTGAAAGCACCAGTGCTGACCCTCTATGTGCACTGCTATCCCAATCTGGATTGATCAGGACAAACCACAAACAACCTGCAGAAGTTCCAAATGGCTTTGGGAAAGATAGCAGTCTTCTGTTGCTTGTGCAACCATCTGTACCTCCCTCAGCAACTTCCCTCAGGTGCAAAGGTGAAGCTTCCCTCTTCATTGTTCATTCTGCCATTGCATTGCAACTGCTACATTTTTGTAATATTTTATGCCTGACTCGTTCAATAGTTTTTAATATAAAACTATTTTTTTCTGAGCAAACTGTTTTACAAAGCTATTCAAGCTGTACACAGAATTTATTTTTAAGATGTTATTTTTGCCATATTTTGACCATTAATTAAATGGAATAGGTGTTAAATGCAACAAAGGATAGTAATGAGAAATGTAATGCCATAAATTTCTTGTGTATCATCTAAACACTGACCATCTGACTGTAAAAGTATTAACATCACTGGTACAGAAATCTAATTTTCATATGATCCTAGATTTTTTTTTTCTTTTTTTTTAACTAGGTTACAAGTTCAAACTATAACTTTAAAATTGCTAAAATTTAAAAAATACATTGGACAGATGTCACTATCTGTATTTGCTTCTTTGTGTGAAATAGTAAAGAAACAAAAAGAACAGGGACCTAGCTGCAGCTGCAGAGTAAAAGTAGAAAAAGTTACAATAGTATAACAAGCAAGGACATGAAACAATAGTTTAAGTCTTAGGCTTAGCTAAGATAGACCTTAAGACTGCAGAAAAATATGCTTAGCAAGAGAGCAGAAGGTTTTAATCTTAATAACAGTGTATTGTGCATTGTTAATAGAAAGAGAACAAGAAACATTGTGTGAAGCAAGTGTACATATACTTTTAGTAATTAGCTAGAACAATTGCCTGCAAGCTTTAGCAATACACTTATTCACTAAAAAGTTTTTAAAGTGCTCTGTAACAAAGAAATCTTCAGCTCCTGCTGGTTGCACATGAGCTTTTACCTTCTTTCTGTTGTCTCAACCATGTAATGAGGCTGATACTATAAATAAAGCTCAAAGAATGGACCCCAACAGTCCCATCCCATTCAGAAATGAAAGAGAAAAAATAACCATGCCAACACACTTCTTATCTAGCTAAAATCTGTCTTCTTACCACTGGATTAATGCCACATAAGCTTACATAATGAACCATAGTGACTGAATTAAGAACATATTCTCTCTAGTGTCCTTACACAGTCAACAAAACAGGCTTATCACCTTAGAAGTGTATTCAAAGACCTTAACTTGGTAATTTCCTTAGAAGTGGGCTCTTGGTAACTATTGATCACTGAGGAAACTGTGACTTCCAGAGAAGGCCATACTGTAGCCAAGGCAGCACAGGACAATGTCTGTTTCTAAACAGGAAGAATGGAACATTCAAGTCTAAAATAATATGGAAAGGCTTGTTGTTAAACTTATTTATTTTAAATGGCTTTGAACAATTTACTTGCATTTCTTCAATACAGTATATTTCCACACTGATTATTTCAGAGAACCAAAAGTGATTCAATCATGGTATTAGTCCTAATGTAGGTGTATTCAAACTCAAAATCCTTATAGAAGAGAACAGCCTTTACTATATCTTCGAACTGTAGAAAATGAAAATGACACAAAAATGAGGACAGTACTGAAAAGAAAACTGAAAGGGTAAGTTAATTTCTAACATATAAGCACTGGAGACTTTTTAAAATAACAGTAATATTAGCAAACAGAAATCATCAAAGGAAAAAGTCACTGAAAGGGAAAAAATAAACAGTCAAGATGATTAAATGTCTCAGTAAAAAAAAAGTGGAATAGGGGCAAAAAGATACACTTCAACAAATGGAAATTGTGTTCAAATGAAGAAAAGATGATAGCTGAGGCATTCTGGAAAAGTAGCCATAAAACTAGTTTAATAAAAATGATAATAAAATAATATTTGCAGAAAATAATTTTAAAGGTTGAAAAATAAAACTATTTTTTAATATGTCTGACTGCAGTAAATGCATGGAAACAGGTGCCTCTGAAGAACAATCCAGAAAAGACACAACTTCAGTGTGCTTTGAGAATGAGGGAGAACAGTAGCATCCTACTCTGGGACTGACATGTCTGCACCATCTATTAGAAATCCTGTCTATGATAAAAACAGCAAGGAGTCAATCACCTTAGAGATGATAGCTGGTGCAGAGCATTCCTCTGTCAGGAAAGGAAGAAGGTTTTGCTGTTACTCCTTTCTGTATAATAAGTCATGATTATTGCACCTGCTTAGAACATGAGATTTGAACTTAAATGCTTTTCCATACTGCAGACTGAAATCCATAGAGGGTTTTCTCTTGGGGGTTGTAGTTCAGGGCATTTGAAGACCAGGGGAAAGACAGTGGTTTCTGGGAACTCTTGGGTGTCTCCTGCCTCTCAGCTTCTCCACTTGAAGAACCTCATTTGCCATCCTGGGACTCAGAGTCACCTACACCTCTCCTTGGGGCAGTGGGAAGGAAAGGAGAAGGGAAGGAGTGTGACGTGGCAGAAGATCTGGAATATCCTTTCAGAGATGAAGGCTTTCTGGTGATGCAGCTCTTAGGGTAAGACTGTAGGGGTAGATCACATTTTCTGTTCCTAAGAGAGATATGCAAACTGCACAGCTTGAGGGTCCTGAATCCTGGCTGTAGCAACTGGAACAGACATTGGGTAACCAAAATAAGTGATCTTATGATCATTTAAAAGATAATAATTCATCATAATTCTTTTAAACATAATTCTTTGCTGCTATGTATGTCTATTCACTGTCTGCAGTAAGTGCCCAGTGGAGATCAGTTACTGCCTTTTCTTGGTTGTCAACCAAGATTTCACACGTCCACAAATGTATAATTATTCTTTTCATCATATGTTTAGTAAATTTAGTAATCCAGTTCTTGCTAGAATAGAGTTTGAAGTTTCTCTGTGACTGGATTATTCTGACAATATTTGTTCAGACTGGTATCAGTGACTCCTGTATTAAAGCTAAAAGTGGCTGCCCTAACAATGTTTCAAGCAGAGCTCAGCTAGCAGATTGTTGTTGCAATAGCTTTATAATCATTACAATATAAATCTCCCAATTAATGTAATTTACATCCTTATTTTATTACAAATAGAATATTGCACTGCACCTATCTGAAGGCACTTAAATATCAGTCATGGAGGTGAGTACTTCCACTATAATGATTTGATTTTTAATTTTTTTCTCCTGACACTCAAATGTCTATTTTTACTTCCTTTTTAATTTTTTTTTCCCTCACACTTGAAAGCATGAAAGATTCTTCTTTGATGTTCATGTTTCTATATTTAGGAATATTAATTTCTCAGAAGTTATTGGAAGTAATAGAAATTAATCTTTCTCATGGTATCACTGTCTCCTTGAGCCTACATCCATTCATCCATTCAAAGAAATAAGAAATAACCTTTTTAATATAATGTGTCATTACATTTTTATTATCTCCTTTCTATTGAGCCTGAAATTTGCAGTATTTTTCTTTTTGCAAAATTAGGCTGAAAAGTGCCACTCAGCTACTACAGAAATTAAAGTCACTGTATGTGCCATGTGCAACCTGACTAAAATTTACTCCAGGTAATGGGTGTGCTAGTAATAAAAATAGGAGACATTTAGAAAAACAGGCTTTCCACATCCATACACTCCAAGAATTAAAAGTTTACAATTTCTGGATCATATTTTTCTACTTTTCTCACTTAAGATAGTCCTAGGAAAGGCAAGGCCTTATCTGAAGAATCAGTGTCTCTTCAGCTATGGGTGTGACTTATGATATAATATCAGAGTCTATCTGAGCATTATTTAAATTACTTCTCTTCCCTATCCCCAGCTTGATGACTGTTATCCACTGTTATGTTTGCTTCTTCCAGGATAATGTTATGTATGGAAGAGACATCATAACTTGTTGAAATGCAACAGTGCCAGAGTTGCAGTGCCAGAGTTGATTTTAAGCATCCTCAAGATGTATTGAAAGATATTTTCTGTTCTACTAGTAATTGTCATAGTTGTAAGAAAAATGTCCAGGACAATGACTGGGACAAGGCCTGAGATTAAGATAATTGAAAAGGATGTGAAAAACTACTGGGGTGATTTAGAGGAGGTTATATGACAAGTAGCTGAACTACATGGGTGATTGGAAGGAAATGTTACTTTTTTTTAAAAGCTAAGTCTTGCAAATCCAACTCAGTCTAGATAACAGTATCAGTGAAGTCATCTTGGGGAACATAATTACTGGGAATAGAAATATCAAAGTTTGGAACAGATGTAAACCCAGGAACCAATGGTGAGAAGAAAGGAAGGGTGGAAACAGGGTACTATCCAAAACATGTGGCTGGTGCTCTTTGGACAATCTGCTGGACTGCCCTGAGCCTGCTGATCACTGAAGCCTAAACTGGGGAAAACTGTGCAGTTGTTCTGCCCATATCATATGGGATTAACACACTTCTGTAGTCAAGAAGACAGGGTGGTGGGATGCTGGCACTCTGGACAGAAGGACTGAGCACCTGGTGTCACCAACTTGTAGGCCTGCTGGCATCAGCACTTTCTGATAGTAACTAGGTCAGACTTTGGGTTTCTTTGTAATCCTTTGTTTAATTTTGTTTGGTTTTTTTTTTAATTTCACATTCCTACTAGCCATTCCCAATCTTTTTTTTTCCCCATTTTGTTCACAGGATCCTTTATTAATTGTATGTTATCTGATACATAGATGATGAGCTTTCTAGTATTTGCCTAATATTTCTTATTCAATCACATCTTGATTTAGATTCATCTGTGCAACAAAACCAGCACATACATTCCCAGGTCAGACTGATTCATTCACATTTATTTTCTGTAGGAAGGAATTAAATATTGCTATGTTTCTTTTCTGATCTATGAAACAAGTGATATTTTACATATTTTGCTTTTTTAAGGAGTTTGGGATCACTGTGTTCCTGTGAATAAGTACTGTAATAAACTGAATAATAACTGTAAGTAAAGAACACTGCAATTTTTTAAGGAGAAGAGAAATGGCAAACAATTAAAAAAAAAAACATTTGAAATGTACAGCTATCAACAGTTGACAACAATGCATGTAAGTCTATACTGAGATAACTATACCTAATACTTTTAGAAAATGTTTCTAATTGTTTGGGAAAGGTAAAAGTTGTATAAACACAAACATTAAAACAGAATGTGTAATTTTGTTCTAATGTTTCTTTCTCCATGAGAATTATATTAGTATCTGAATTTTTAATATATCCACACAATAAATTTATATTTTAAAAGAAATATATTTCGATTTTGCTGAAATATTGCTGAGATTCTTTAAGGCCAAAAGAATATCAGTATTTAATACTGCTTGTTCTCAGAGAAAAGTCTGAAGAGGTCAGCTGCTGGCCAGGTTTTCAGAATGTCTCAATCATTTTAGCTCTCTTTCATTTTGCAGAGTTATACTGAATCACACTGGATGAAGATGCAACATAGTGGTTTTTATCTAAAAAGTATCACATGGCTTAACTGTGCTAGTTCAGGGTGCAGAGCTCAAATTTCTACATTTCCTTAAAAGGGAAAAGTGTGAATTAGATGTACAATTACAGTGAGAGGAAATATAAATGTAATTGTAGCAAATGAGAAGATATTGAGGACAAACAGCAGTGGCAGATAGTTTGTATGAATGGTATGCATTGAATGCTGTAAAGCATTTATCTGGCCAATTCCTATTAGGCTGCAAGCTAAAAATTTGTCATATAAAGGCAGGACAGTTCTGTAGATCCATTGTACATCGTGCTTCACACTGACACAGTCAGTTGTGCCTCTACACTGGCACCAGGTTAAAGGCAGAGAGAAAATTGTCATTTCTATTGGAAGTAGGAAGTTCAGCTCTTTGAAGGCAGGACTCCTAGAAGAGAGATGTTTATGTGAGTAAGCAGAAATCTGATGATGAGGCTTGTGTTGTGGAAGCTGGGCATTCTAGCCTAACATTTAGTCTTGTACAGGCTTTCTCTATAGTTAAAGTGACAATGGCCAGGGAAATGGTCCCCCTGAGGAGGCAAACCATCTTCTCTGCAGAGATGGAGTTAGCATGAGGGTCTTCCAGAGGACACACTTTCTCTTCCTCTCTTTATAGCTGCACATTCAGAAGTTGCATGTCTATGCAACTACCTATAGTTATGTAGCAGTAGCATGTATACCTTACCTATAAGATACGATACAAGATATATAAAGCACAGCATTTGTGAATTTTTTTTTGTTATATCTCTTCAGCCTTATAAAAACTGATAAATAATTAAATTAAATTACAATCTCTTTTCTTCCTCTTTCTTCCAGTTACAGAAGATAGAGCCTTTTTGATTACTTACACTAGATGCCCAGTTACATGACTGAGGTTATGTAAAGAAACTGCAGCAAAACCTAGACCTATTATCTTGAACAGGACAGGAGTCCATTAAATATGGGGGGAAAATCTCTTACATGTCCTATGTATTAATAATGAGCATACATATTTAGATTAAAATTATTTTCATAACCTTTATTACTAAAAATAAATAATTCAAAATAATATATTATCTCTCTCTTTTCCAAATCACAAGATAAAGACATAACATATTCATGTGCTGAATAACTGCTACATAAAATCTGATCATATAGCATACAGGAAAAGTAGTCATATGAAAGTTGATCCACAATGTGCATTTATTTACATATTTGGCTTATATCATTATTTAAATGGATGTATGGGACTTCAGAATGCACGGTGGTTGCTCTGGCAGATAAACATTGTAATAACAAATGCATCCTTCCCTCCTTCTTCCTCTGAACTTTTATGGGTGAGTAGGCATCATACAGTATGGAAGAACCCTTTGGTCAGTTTGGATCAGCTCTCTTTGCTATGTCCTCTGCCAAGATCTTGCCCACCACCAGCCTACTGGTGTGTATGTGATGTGGAAGACAGAACATTTCCAGCTACAAGTGCAAAACACATCCCTGTGAGGACTGCTGTGGGAAAACAGAACTCTGTCTCAGCCAGGCCCCATACATACCTTATTATAGCAGAAAATTCTCTCCTATAGGTTGCCTATGAATTAAGGAAAAAAAAAGCCATGTTTTAGGCATTAAAGCAGCACACATATCATTGAGGTGAGCAAGAGCACAGGGCATAATGCTGCCAGGAGGTGTCAGATTCACTGGGTCCAGTCTCCCTGTAATCACAAGAAGTCAGGTTATGTAGTACCACTGATATGTGTATGAAGCTTCTCTCCATCTCCTGTATTGTACTGGAAAAAAGCTGCTTTATCAATAAAGAGAAAATGTATAAACCCAGCATGTAGAAAAATTTTATTCAAACACTCAGAACACACAGAAAGTGAAAAATAAGACAAACAGCTTGCTTGGGTACATGAATGAAAATAACCTGCTCTCTAAGGCACACTTTCATTCCTGGCAAGACTAGTATGATAACTGGTATGTGTATTGAAGTGGTGAAACTGCAAGAAAACTTCTGCCATTCACTCTGTTTCAGGAAAACAGCATTTCTCCCTTCTCTTTATTGTTTATTTCATGGACAATCTCATAGCTGTTTTCTAATGGAACATTGTATTGGTAATTACTCCTCCACACAGTTTCAGGAGCAGAAAGGAGGTCTCAAGCTCCCTGTAGTTGACAGTTATGAACATAAAGGAGTGAAAAATAATATGACTTGTTATACCTCTGTTAAGATGTAGTAGAACCTGGTGAAATTCAGTTTCTTGAGGTGGATCTCCCTGTGATTTCTTGAAATGATTACCCTAAAACCATGAAAAGCATGTTCAATTTCTAACTGAAAATTTTAGTATAACATAAAAAAGGGAGGGGGGAAAGGGTTTTAAACAGAAAAACTCAGGTTTGTTAAGTAAGAGAGATTAAAAGAAGAGGTATCTTTTTTTTCCAATCCACAGAGCTCTTGCTGGTCATTTTGCTCTTCTACAAAGCAACTTTCAAGGGCTCCTTGAGTTGTTATAGTCTCTGTGGATTATCAATTTCACCAGATAATTTGGGCTGGAAATGATCTCAGAAGGTCTCAGATCTGACTTGCAGCTCAAAACAAGGTTAGTAACCACATCTGTCAAAGCTTTCTCCAGTCAGGTCTTGGCAATCTCCAAGGACAAAGACTGTGTGAACTGTTTAGGCAGCCAGCTCCACCACCTAACAGTCCTCATGTGGAAAGTTTCTCTTTCCATTCAGTCAGAACCTCTTTTGTTTCAAAATATGTCCCTCGGCCCTTATCATCCTGCCATGCACCAATCCCCTGTCTTCTTATGGGGAGGTTGGCAAGAATTAACTGATTCTTGCCAGTGTCCCCATAGGTTCTAGAAAGGCAGCTGCCAGGTCACCCTTCCCAAAGTCACCCCTTTTCCAAGCCCAGCTCCCCCAGCATCTCTTCAACAGGCAGCTGCCCCTTCTGCATTGGTGGCCCTCTCCTGAACTCACTCTAAGCTATCAATGCCTTTCATGTCCTAGAGGATAGAAAACTGGGCATAGAATTCTAGATGCATTTCAACAAGTTCTAAGTCAAAGAGTATCATCCTCTCCCCCACCCCAGTAGCTGTACTCCCATTTGTACAGCCTCTCTGCTGCTGGGGCTCACTGCTGCCTTTGCCTTCAGTTTGTTGCTCATCAGGATCCCCAGGTTCTTTTCACAAGAACTGCTGCACAGTTATTCAGTCCATCCTCATTCTGTCAAATACTCTCTACCTTTGTCAATCCTCAAATCCCATCAAGGAAATCAGGCTGGTCAGGCATGATTTGCCCATTGTAAATTTGTGCTATGCCATTGCTCAGAGACTGGATGGGCATCAGTCTGTTGGTGGGAGGTGCTGAGTGACAGCCTTTCAATCTCTTACTTTTCTTTCTTTGTCCTTTACATATGAAACTGTCTTTTTCTCAACCCATGAGTTTTCTTGCTGTTGTCCTTCCAGTTCTCCCCCCATTCCACTAGGGGAGAGTGAGCAAGGGATAAAGCAGGGACTCAGCTACCAGCCAGGGTCAGCCAGGGTCAGCCCATCACTCTCCATCCATCACACAAGATGCACAGGAACAATTATTATTGTTAAGTTGCCCTAATTACTTGTAATGGCCTGTATTGTCATCCTCATTCAGTGTGACAGGGCTTATAATCTATAAGTTATCTAAGTTTGACTGTTTCCTGACCAATGTGTGCTTAGTTACTCTGTTCTAGCCATATTCATTAAAAGTGTGTATTTGAGTACATGCTGACTTTAAAATAATTTTTTAAGACATGTCTCTCTGTGGTTTTGTGTTTAATACATTTACTTATGGATATGTAATAATGATCAAAATCTTTCAAGAATTTAATTATTAGAGAGATTATTTCAGAGTTTATAACATTGACATTGACAACATTTGCAAAGCAGTTGTGCATTGTTCCTTGCATCTCTGCTGTGCTAATCTGGGCATGGTATCTACTACTTAAGGTGGGGTAGGAGAGGGAGAGAATCTTAACATGCAGCAAAGTGCTGTCAGGCACTGCTGTTATTAGTAATTTCATTGAGAGTACAGAGTTTACCACAATTGATACCTTGTTAGAAGTATGGGTCTCCAGGTGCTAAAGCAACACAGCCATAAAAGGATATTTCTCTGTACAGATGTGCAGACAAAGAAGAAAAACAAATTGATTAAAGCATCCTGCTAAAGAACACAAAGCTCTCTCTGTGGTCTCTTCTGTCAGTCTTTGGTACTTCTGTCCCATTTTTCGTCTTATTAACATACCAAACAGACAAATATTCCCTGAATGCAACCTGTGTTTATAAATACTGTCAGCTTTATTGACACCTCACCATTTTCAACCTTTCATGAAATAATGCGTATGTACACCAAATTCTATCCTAGGAAACTCAGTTAACAGATTCCAGGCTGCTCCAGAGCTGGGCAGGCCACACATTCACCCAGAATGCCTAATCAAGGGCACAGGTGAGTTACACAGACCTGTTGTTCAGCCCCTGGGGATCTGTTCCATGGCAGCCAGCAGCACAGTAATGTTCCTAGATCACAGAGTTGTTTCCTCTAGCTAAGCCAATGCAGCAGAAGTTGGAACTCTCCTTTCTGACCACATCTCTGATTGAATTACAGAAAAAAAAACCCATGGAATTGTATGCCAATAATTTCAAATAGAAGATAATTCAAGGCAAATTTTATTCAGTAGGGCAATGAATTGGAGCAAGCCTGAAGCAGCCAAACTGCAGGTACTGCATATGGCAGGCCCATCAGCAATTTCTAAGCCACCAGCACAGCTGCCTGAGGAACCTGCCAAGAGGCCAGATGTCACTTTTGGAAAGCTACATAACACAGCTTGAAGTGTGAATCCTTTGATGGCAAACCATTTTCACTGGGTCACATTCTGATCTCATTTACATTGTTTCAAAGCTGAGATTTCAAACAAAATAAATGAGAACAGAATTTCTTAAATGAAAATATAAATGGCAAATCAACTGAATTTCTTAAAAGAGAATTAATGAGACAGAAAAAATGTTTAAAATTAGATTCCAAGTTTGCAGGAATATAGCTTTCCAATAAAAACAAACATCTATATGTTTAATTTAAATAATGAAAGCAATAAAAGTAATTAAAATTACTGCACATATTTTCCTAACAGGGTTTTAAAAATCTTGTTGCAGATCCATGTAAATTACCTTTTATTACCATTTGATGCTAGCAAATAGGTGTGTTACTAAAAAACTAATGAGTATGAAGTGTTTAGCCCTGAATACTTCTTAAGTAATTTTTTTAATAGTCTGTTTATGAAAAAGCTGTCAAGTTACAACTGAAGGGAAAGCATAAAGGAACAGGCCCAGTAAAAACAAATCCAGACTCTCAGCAACCAAGTTTAACCCCAGTATGTAAGCCTGGTGACATCTCTCATATATGCACAATAAACCATGCAGTAAATGTAACAAATTAATGACACATCAGCCTCATCAAAACAAGACTCCAAACCAATGGAAGACTTAATGAGAGAAATCATGATGTTCGACTTCTTGGAAGCTGAAGGACCTGTAAAATTTTTAAAGATGATTTAAAAATTATTTTTAAAGCTTTAAAGAAATTAAGCTTTTTTTTTTTTTTTTTTTTTTTTTTTTTTTTTTTTTTTTTCAGAGATAATTCCAATTTAAAAATCTGCTTATAGGGGAATATTTCTTTTATTTTTGTCTGATTTTGTGTGGAAACATGAAGAGCCAGATCTGCAATGCTGCCTTAACCTCCCCGATGTGCTCTGTGATAACCAAAGCACATTCTCTTTGCCATTCTGAGTATCACTTTGCCCACAGACACTCATAAGGCTTCAAAGCTTACATGAGGAGCACCACAGCCCAGCTTTGATTACACAGCACTTACAGATTTTGCTTCTGTGCCTCTCCATGTCTGCCAACCAAAGGCCTCTGACAAGATGCTGCTATGTTTTCTGGAATGACAAGATCCAGAGAGCATGGGAAAGACTCTCTGGGGCTTATTAACATTATTTTCTTCAAGAAGAAAACCTGTTATGCATTGGGCTTTTTAAAGACCAGTGAGTCTATATTATTGTCAAATCTATGTTATGGGAGCTAAGACCAATTCTTTCCTGGATAAAAGAAAAATAGAGGTTTTTTGTTACTTAGCCAGATACTTTAATGTTTTTGATTTTTCTACACTTTCTAAGACCAAAAAAAAATTTACCTTTATTACGCTATTGCCAAAAGTCTTTGCAAAATTCATTAATATAATTCAATAAACATTATTTTAAAGGCATATGTTAGAATTCATTATATGTATTGCGTGTAAAACCAGTAGTTTAGTATTAAAAAACATGAGGGAAGAAAAAGAGTAATTGTCATATAGCTTATTAAACAATTAAGAATATGGAATCTCAGATAAATAACAATTGCTATTGCAACCACATATACAGGAAATACAAGCTGAATTTGTTATTTTTTACATGTAAAATTGATCCTTTGTTTCCATTCAGCTTTTGGTGGCAATTTAAAGGACTTTAAATTTGATAACAACTCTTTTCTATGAAATAGAAGTTTATTTTAAATTCTGTGTTTTTAAGATAACTTTTAAAACAAAATATTGATGGAAAAACTAGAACAGAATCTAATTTCTGTCAAAAATGCTTTTTGAAATTATTTTTTGCCAACTGATTATAAATTCATATTTTAAGCAGGTTATTTTCTCTAGAACAGAAAACTAGATGATTGTCAAAAAAAATATATCTAATTTTCAGTTATATTTTATGGTTTTGTTTAAAATATAGGCTTTAGTGTGCCATGATTTTGCATGATTTTGCTTCTCTTAACACCTTAGTTTTCTTAACCACATTCTGGTAAACAGGTTATTTATATTCTAGTTAAGAGATTGCAGTAAAGAGAAGAGGCCTGAAATGTCAACAATAGGAAGAATCACCCAGGTCATGACTCTGCTCCACTGAGCTGAAAAGGGTTTCAAAGCAGCTCATCTATCTGCTCTAATCCTCTGCCCATGAGCAATTTCACCCTCACTTGGGCTATTCCTAGCAAACATTTATCCAAAAAGGCTTTTCATTTTCCAGCTAAAGATACGACTCAGGGAAGATGTTAGAGAGGCCTGAGAGTGTCATCAGAACAGAATGGGGAAATGTACCTCATTTCCTCTCTCAGGAGAAGAAGCTGTGGGTGGTGAAAGGAGGTGCCAGACAGATTGTTTAAAGTGATCATTAGGACATTGCTCACATAAGGCTGTGAAAAGTGTTTGCACTGGACACTGCAAATGTTAGATGGGTTCACAAGAAAAATTCAGAGAAAAAGCCTGATACTATTAAACACAAGTGAAATGGTCCTGGATTATTGTTCAAAAATTTCTGGAGGTTCAGTGTGTGCTGTAGTGGAGGCACTTATATCCACTGCCACAAACTAACTTACCCCCACTCCTCCAGGACTGCATGAAATATTGTCCCATGCACCATGGAGAAACCTGCTTCAGCTATTCTTATGTTCTTATATCACTTAAATGCCTGTCAAAAATCTCCAAGGAAGTAAATTTCCAAAATTTCCCCTGGACTGACAATTTCAGTGCTTGTCACAGTATTAGAATATCTCTTTTTGTGACATTCTAATGTGTCAATATTAGAAACACATCTTTTTACTGCTAAACATCTTTTTACTGCTAAACAAAGAGATTATGCTTTTGTCTTTGCTTTAGCAGACTTGCAAAATACTTGATTGTAACCTATAAAAATGCAAAAGGCAATTATCAGGTCCTCTTACACAGTCTCCTATTTTAGTATTTAAGAATATGTACAAAACAAATCTTAGATCATATCTCCTAAGTATCTCTTTCTGCTTTTTACTGTGTCTGGTCGGTCTCCATCAGTGTCGCTCCCAAAACTGGATATATTATTTCAGATGAAGCTTTCCCATTACTTAGGGCAATAATATTTTGAGTTTTACACAGAATACTTCTTGGAGAATCACTCTGAAATGGTATGATAGCCTTGAGTTCAATTAGCTTTATCCTAGAGAACCTTTGTGTCCATAAGACAGCCTATAGCCAGATTGTCTCCATGCTGCATTGATGACAGATTTCTTTCTTCCTGGAAATGGTGATTTGCAGTTTCCTTAATTGAATTGCCTCCTGCTGATTTTCTGCTATAGCTCCAATTTGCAAAGATTGTCCTGAAGTCTGGTCCTCTATCCAAGGATATTTTTTTCTCCTCTTTTGAGGTGCACATATTCTCTGATTTAAGTTAGTGAAGGTATAGTATAAAATCACACTGAAACAGCCCCATATAAGAGTCCTTTTGGATTAATCTGCTTTTAGATAAAGAATTGAGAAAAAGTCTTGCTTTGTTTTTGGTTTTTTTTTCCCAGAAAAATAGTTTCTTTTAATTTAAGCTGTATTTTCTTCATTTTCTTATGAGAATATTCTATATAACCTATTTGTAAGAAATTCAATAAATCATTAATTATTTCCCATTGTCCACTAAAACATCCATTCTCACAAAGAAGGAAATTACATCATTATTGACATGAGGATGCTGACTATTTTTTTTTCAGATATTATTATGTCCTAAGAGTTTACAAAATGTTTGCTTTAAAAAGAAAATTAGACCTTTTCTATGTACTGAAATCAGACTGATACCTATAAATTTCTGGTTCTTTTTTCACCTTCCTTTTAAGAACAAATACTGTGTTTGGCCTTCTTCAATACCCTGGGACTTTTCTCATGCTCAGTAGTTTGTCTAAGGGAATGACTAATGATTACAAGATTGTATTAGCTAGTTCCTTAAGTACCTTGGGGAGAATTTTATCTGAGCCTGTGGATTTGAATGCATCTGATCTATGTACACTTTTAAGGCTATTTTTTACACATTCTGCCTGTGTCTGTCTCTATGTTAAAATTAATTTTCCTTAGAGTCTGATCATAATTAATGTTGTTTTTTTTTTCCTTTTTGGGAAGAGTGAAGTGAGACAGCATTGACTTCTTCAGCTTTCCCTGCAACATCCATTATGTTTACTTTTCTCTCAAATAAATAATAGGACTAAGCTGTCTTCTTCTTAGTTCTAATGTGTATGTGGAACTAGATTTGTTGTTTTGTTTGATGTCATGGTAGTTTTAACATGCTTTCGTTCCAGGACTCTTTTCATACTGTCTTTTCAAACTGAACTCTTTCTTAACGCATTCATATTATTTTCTAATGCATTTGCTACTTAAGACATTTTAGATGACTACTTGCAGATTTAAAAG
This sequence comes from Urocynchramus pylzowi, assembly GCA_013397555.1. NCBI lineage: Eukaryota > Metazoa > Chordata > Aves > Passeriformes > Fringillidae > Urocynchramus > Urocynchramus pylzowi. Next base: position 468,820 of record VZRH01001122.1, on the reverse strand, counting down.
CCTTTCAAGACTCTGGAGATCATCCAAAGGGCACAGTTCTAGGTGGATTTTTTGTGTCTTTATCTATATTACACAAATACACAGTGGGATATGTACATGTATTTTTTTGCCAAATATTTATTCTAAACACATTTAGCTGTTTCTAGTAGATGTAGTGGAGACTTAGATCACTGAAGAAGTGTGCATTTCAAGTGCTTCATCCTTGATGTTCACTCCTATTGAAAAGTCTGCACTTGCTGGAGACCATCATGTAGGATAGAGACCAGACCCTGCAGTGATATAAACAAATGTGACCCATTGTGTGGGTGATAATGCCAGAAAACAGACCCAACCACCCAACATGCACAAATACCCTTTTGTTATATGGAGGTTGATGTAACCCATTAAACTGTGATTTTCTTTGAATTCCTAATAAGTTCTTTAAAGTTTCTTGGAATAAAAATTTATTTGCTGTCACCTACTGCCTCACCCACCCAGCCAAACAAAATTACACTTGAACATAACTTTAGAAGGTAAAGAAGGCGAGGTGGCTAACATTTTGACTGTAGCAGTGAGAACATGCATCTGCTCTGAAGAAAAAAAATCTCTGAAACAGGTACCTATAAAATGATCTTCCAGAAAAATTGTTAGAAAATGTCCTGATTTTGCTAAAATATCACTGAGAAAAGAAGTTGAAGAAGATGACACTGCATTTGAAATGCAATTAAATGTGTATTTGGACAAGTGATTGGACTCAAAGTTTTCTTCACTAATATTTTTGCTAAAAAAAAAAAAAATCTTAAATTCTTTAATTCAGCAGGTTTGGACAAAGGTTTCTGTCATGAAAACTCTTTCCTTTTTTTTTTCCCCTCTTGAATATTAGCTGAAAGAAGGGGGTCTTACTCATTACAAATAGATGTGTTTTACAATATTCTAATACTCATTGTTTATTTATTCAATGCATGTTAACTTATTAATTTCACAATTACCATGTAGAATTACCTGCTTGGATATGAATTAACAAATCTCTGTAAATTATATTAGCTGGAGATATTATAACTCTGAGAAAACATTTTTAAAAGCCCCTAGAAATGCTATATATCATTGTTTTCTAGGTTTTTCATTCCATTCTTTTTCTTAGTGACATGCACTTTATTTTCTTTTTGTCAGTCATGCACATAATCAAGTTGCAAACCACTGATGGGATCCTGCCTGTTACAGGCTTTCATGTATAATAAAACAATTGCATACTGTATTGTAATAAATTGCTTAAAGGACTGACAACTTAATTATCAAGACAGAGCAATGGGCTAGAATTGAAATACCTCATACCTGTGGATAATGGCACTGTTAATCTTACCAGAATAGTATCTGATAAGACAGCAGTTTGATTTTTGACACCCAAATTAATCAGCCCAAAATATCTGCCTGAAAATGCAAACAAATGTTGATATACCATTAAGAATGCAGGTACATGGCCACAAGCAGGATCAACGATATGGCTGTAGCATAGCAGATACAGTGTAAAATGAAGAACAAGGGAAATGATAAATGATATCTTAATATGCACTTTGTGGACTCAGCTCCCTCTCTTTTTTTCATTCAATGCTCTCCAACAGCATATCTGACTTTCTTGGAAATATTTTTTCTATTGAATCCACTAAAATTTCTATAGAATGAAAATCATTAGGAGTGAGACATCATTGCATACATTATGTATATGGGAAAAAATAGTTGTCCTGTATCTACATTGACACATGGTTTTCCAAGGCAGTGACAGAACAAATATTGTTAATCTCTCTATAACCAGTGAGGAGGTTATCCTTGAGGTTCAAACTCCTATCTGCTAACATCTGAAATTTGAACTTGAGATTTGCACTAGCATTGTTTACATGTGTGTTTTGCTTAAATGACTACAACATGTTCTGTACCTTCTCTCTTTTGTTCTTACTCTGCAGCAGCCCTAAGAAGAGATGTGTTACTCAGATCAAGCCCAGACCCTTCACCATCATGGATTCGATAGTGTAGGCCAATTGGTGTGAGATGGTGTAAGGCAAAGACACGACTGATGCTATGAAAAATGAGACAAAGGCATGGCAGAGGGAAAATTTCTTGAGTAAGAAGTTAAAAAGTAAACAGCTACTAGGTTTATTCAGGCTACTGTTTAATAGGACATTTAAACACAGTCAATTTCATGTAAAAGGTAGACTACTCTGATTAGGTAACACACTGTTGGTGGATTGAAAATTAAATACTTCAGCATCTTCAAAGACTTTCAGATTAACATATTTCAGGTTCAGAATTAAGTACTTTACTTTCCTAGTTTATAACTAAATAAAACTTGTTTTGTTTTCTAGATTATGCTTTCTTGAATAACACAGGCCATATGCCCTAATGCCAGAATTTTTGTCTTTGGAGTCTCATCAGTTTAAGGACTATTATCTAAAAGATATCAAATCCTGATTTAAAAACTCAGAGGATAGGAGTACACTGAAAGTGGTAGCAGAACTGTCAAGGTAATGGGAAATTCTGTGGGTAAGTCTTTACTTATCTGCAATTTAGCAATATCTGTTACACTAAGCCATCAGGAATTGTGGGAGAATGTTACTCCATTTAATTTTTATTTGTTGCTTTTCAAGCATTAACTAACTATCAGTAATATTAGCTGCTAAAACTCTTTTTCATGTAGATAAACAGCTTCCATAAAATGGTAAAATATTTATTGACAATAGTATAGAATGACATTTTGAAAGACAGGAGCATGAGATAAAAGAACACCTTATATGTCTTAGTTTAATGTTCTGGATGGAATAACATGATTCTAAAGTCTTATTCTAATACACAGCAGCAGTTGCATATTACTTTTCTATTAAAGTAATTTGAGCCAGCCCATTTGAAAACTTTTGTTGCTAACACTACAATTAATTGCATTAAGAAATAATCTAAAATTGTTGCAGATCAATGTTAGTATTTAATAATTATATCTTATTATTTAATTCTGCCTGAACAAACAACCTTAAAATAGTTCTGCAATTTGGGAGGAATATTTTGGGAAGATAAAATAACCTTAGAATGCTAAATTCCAATTCCACAGCATGAAAGATCAAAAGAAAAATCCTAGATTTTTCAAGGAAAAAAACAACTACAAAAGGAAATTTTTTCCGCACATTGGAAAGTCCAAAATTACATCTGACTTATGCTGACTTTGACTATGATGAAGCAAGTTGTTAAACCTAGTTTCTCAGTAGCAAATTATTGTCACTACATAGCACATCACAAATTAAACAAAATATCGTTGTGGTATGAATTTATGACAACTGCACTTCGTTACAAAGCTCCCAGGTTATTAACAAGAGATCTGTTCTCACAGGAATACAGTACCTGGTAGAGATGTCAACATTACAGGCTATTTGTGATTATACCCTACTACATTGATTAATTCATGTGTCTCAGAGCAGAGTCAGATCTAGACAGTGGATTTTTCTTTTTGTTTAGCAATGGAGGCACATGTCATATAGAACTACCACTGAAGAAATAGCAAAAGCTCATTTAAAATATCCCAAGCCCTACGATTCCATTTTTCAGAGAAAAGCTTTTGAGTCTTGGCTAAAACTATGTAGTTCAGCTATCCAGTAATTATTCTAGCTACCACAGTTATTTCTGCCAGCTGGGCAAATAATTTCCTGTGAATATTCACTGTTAAATGAATCCTTTCACTTGTACTGACGGCTTTATGTTCGCCTTCTTGTGAATATTCTAGCAAATGGGTTGTTGGAAGGAAGATGTGCCAATGAGAATAATTTTCTATAGCAATGACAGATTATTCAAATAAAATGAATAGTTAATTGAACAACTTAAATATTTATGCTTTCAATTCTGGGCTTCTCAGGCCCGGGAAATTACTTGTGTTTCAGAGAATTCCTAGTGTGTCCCAATTGCTTCAGTTGTTTTGTCTTCTGCTCACTGATGCAAGAGGAATTCTTTTTCCTATGGATTTGTACCCACAGAAATTAGAACAGAATTGTAATTTTATCTTTAAAATACATTCACAATCCTTACTCTGTGAACATGTTATTCACCACTCACTACAGAAAATAGTCTTTGAATAATTACTATATTTGAGAAATATGGTTGTGAATAATTCATAGAGAAGAAGGAAAATAAATTGGCCCACGTCTAATACAAATAATTAATACCTGACTTTGAGTTTTCTGCCTGATTAAAAAAGATTGAAAACAGCATGATAGTAACCATTGGTCAACAAGAACCATTCAAGAAGATTCACAGCTGGTATGAACTCTGTGGCTATATTTGCATATGTAAATGTTAATGTTTTTTATTATTATCTCAACTCTTCTAAATGAAATAATGCATTTTTACCATTATCTTTAGGTTTTCTCCCTTTTGAGCATTGAGTTTTTCTTCATTTGCAGGAACATTTATAATAATAAACTAACAATTGTTAGGTTGAGTTTAGGAAAAATGTTAATTACTTATTAAGGTCACCTTTTTGAAAAATTTCTTGTGGTGATTACAAGATTAAAGAAAGAAAACAAATATGCAGGGATATGTAAATTAAATTTACATTAGTTACATTTCTCTGCATGACAAGGACTAATGATATTATTTTAAAATGAGACAGTTACTCTTGAACTAGTGTTTCACAGCTGACTTTAATTGTTGTGGTAATTTCATAATGGAACTTAATAATGTTATATTCGCAATATCAGCATGTCTTTCAGGTATGAGTGCAAAAATAATTTGCTATTAATTTCATGACTGTGTTACTTTTTTATATTCAACAAACAAGAAAACAGAAAACAAAGAGCCCTCATTTTTCTCAGATACCAGATATAAACAGAGACACTTTGTAGAAAAGAGTTTTTAAATGTTGTATCCTGTCTTTGTTGGAGTTTTACAAATTTTTCTCCCTCACACTTGCAATAAGGATGCTGTCACAAAACTCTCCCTCAAAATAATGCAAAATGATCTGGTTTTTCCTTCATTTGTTCTGATTTGAGTAATGGCATGGCCAAAATTAGAAAAAAAATTCACAGCACCGGACATATATAAAACCAATTTTAAAGAAATTTACCAATCAAATATAAAGTCTTAATTTAAATGCAGCCTCCATTGATTGGGAGAATGTGCAACTGTCCCAACTGCAGAACAAAAAGTCCTCTTTTAAAGCCTGTGGACATTTTGTATCCCCTAAAAATGAAACAGCATTGTCTGAGCATGACTGTATATGTTGGAAGACAAAGAAGTCCTATGAAAAGTAAACCGTCTGCATTTCTCCTTCATTTAAACTGAGATGTTCACAGATGTTGTGCCGGCCATTAGTGACTGTACATGTAAGATTGTTTACCTTAAATTTTAACACAAACTCTGGTATTTGCAGATTTTTGCAAGAAAAGGGTTTTTAGTTTGTTTTTTGGTGCTATTTACACATGAAAACACCAGTCAGTACTGGAAAACCAGTTCTTTGATTCAAGTGGGAGACTATTAACTTTAGAAAGTTAACCCTTATAATATTTGGGAAAAAAAAAAAGACCTATCACAAAAGGTTAAGAAAGTTATATATTCAAATCATTTCCCCCTTAATTACTTCATAAACATATATAAATACAAACTGGTCAGGCAAGCCAAAGATTCCTATAACTTTAAATTAAACTACTTAATTTTTTTTCTTAAACATTGTATTCTTAATTTTGCTGAATTGATGTAATTGACAGACATGCTAAATGTTGTCAAATTGATGCATTAAGGTTAAAGGCATCCACAACTCTCTCTGTTTTGATTAACCTGATCTTCAGAAATGTTCTATCTTTAGAAATATATATCAGTGACAGTACCAGAGGAAGAAAACCTCATACACATAAGATTTCATTATGATATAAGTATAGGAGAGCTTCTCTTTTTTCTTTCTTTAATTTACACCTCCTACTTCTGCTTCCAGCCCTTAGGCTTAAGGAACAGCTCTTTAAAAAGATGATGAAGTTATCGTATTCATGTTCCCTTTTCACAGAAATGTCTTGTTTAAACAAGCTGAGAACTTACTAAATAAAATGAATCTGTTCACAATAACAGATGAATCTAGACTGAACACTTGAGACTACCTTCTCTGCAAGAGACATTGCTGGCAGCAACACCCTTCTCACTTACAGCTGTGCATCCTCCTGTGATCATAAGAAATAAATAGGATTGCAAAACTAGATTAATTTTTGGAGCCAATTTAGGCAGAAAAAGCAAGCTTCAAGAGTATCAGAGTTCCTCAGTCTAGTCATCTATGAAAGAATTCACTTGAAGCAAAACAAAAATACCTCTAAAATCCCTTAACATGACCAACCTACATACTCTTCCAGTCACTAATGCAATTTCCTACTTGTGTGGGCAAAGAGAACACAAAAATTATCACTGTAGGCACACATGGAAATCAGTGTCTAGAGAGATATAATAAATCCTAGATTCTATTTCTGAGAAGGCTTGCTCCTTAAAAACATTATTTGATAATGGATGATCCCCAGTTCTCCTATTTAATCCATTTTCACAGTTTCCAGGTTGATACAGATACCAAATGTCATGCAGCAGTAAGGAGGGCGTTGCTCCACCCATGGGAACAAGCCACAAGGATGACCCCAGCATAGAGGCAGCCTCATCAAGGAGCACAATTCCCCAGGGTCAGAACCTTGTGGCAGTAAAGGAGTCCATTAGAACCCAAAGCCACTGCAGTGAATGGAGCCTGGGCTCCTCTCCCCTGGGGCCCCAGATCCTGCCAGGAACAGGCTTCTAGCACAGACTCCCAATGGGGTCACAGCCTCATTCAGGCATTCACCTGCTTGGCATGCAGGTCTCCAGGAGCTGCAGGTGGATCTCTTTTCCAATGTGGATATCCATGGGCTGCAGAGGGGCTGCTGACTCATTATGGGCTGCAGTGGAAACTCTGCTCCAGTGCGTGGAGCTCCTCCTCCCTCTCCTTCTTCACTGACCTGGGTGTCTGCACAGTTGCTCCTTTCACATATTCTCACTCCTCTCTGAGTTGCAGTTTCTGTTGTGAAGCAAATTTTCCCCTTCTTAAATCTGTTATGCCAGAGGCACTACTACTGTTACTAATGGCCTTGGCCTTGGCCCGTGGTGAGCCTGGCATGAAGCTGGTTGGCACTGGCTCTGGTGGACATGGAGGAATCTTCAGGCAAGCTTCTCACAGATGCCACCCCTATACCTTCCCTGGATCAAAACCTGTTCATGCAAACTTGGCACAGAAGGCTGGGCTTCTGGTAAAACTTTCTGACCTTTTTTTGGTTTTAATCTTTTGTATAACTGAAATTATACAATATAATGTATAATTTGTATTAAAAGTCTGTACTTTGTTATAGACTTAGAATTTGTTTTTACTTTTAGGTTCCTTCAGGAACTTATTTCATAATTGTTTTCTAAACTCTTATGATACTTTATTTTTCTCAATACATTTCCTACTTTGTGTACTAGGTTTATTCTGATTCCATGCATCTCTTGGGCCTGTTTCAATTTCCTCTTCTATCTGAGAGGTCTTTAAGCCTTTCAAGGGTTTAATCATGTCCAAGGAAGACATAAGACCTTTTCATTGCTTTTACGGACTAAGGAGTCAGCTTGAATTTGCTTTTGGCTGCAGCATACAAAATAAGCCTAGGCATCTCTCTACCTGCTATGTAAATATGTCTCTAGGACAAAAATTGGCAGCCATCAGCATAATATTTAAGAGCCTTAGAACCGGTAATGGATTTACTATTAAATCCAAGTAGAAAGAAAATTAAATGTGAGTTTTATAGGGAACTGCATTACTTAGTCAGGGACTGTGGCCAAATTTGTATGAAGGTTCTAGAAATTGGAATATATGAGAAAATTATTTTATAATATCCAGAAATCAAAATTGATGTAATGAAATATTACTAATTGAACTAAATACCATAATATATTCCCTTAAGACATCCCAGCTCAAAAAAAAAAAATGGAACTTTTATCTTGACAACAACCTCACAAAGCTCTAGAAACATCTGCAACCTCATAATCCCAAAAGTAAGTAAGAGAACACAGTCTTTGCAAGAGCAGAAAAAGTCTCGGGATCTATCAGGCTTTCTCTGAACTCCCTTAACCCACCTGGAGAATGACCAGATGGCCATTAGACATTTAGTTTAGCTGTAAATCATCACCTCACGCCCAGTGGTGTGAGGTGATGCCTTCTGTTACCATAGTGTTGATATATTTACATAAGTAATGGATTGTTGCAGTCTAACCCCAGCCAGCAGTTCAGCCCTGTGCAGCAGCTTAGTTCTCTAGGGGACAGGAAAGACAATTAAAAGGGGGAAAGTGAGAAAACTTGTGGTTGAGATAAACACAGTTCAATAGGTAAAGGAAAAGCCATGCACACAAGCAAAGCAAGACAAGGGGGTTGTTCACTGTTTCCCATGGGCAGGCCAGTGTTCAGCCATACCCAGGAAAGCAGTGCCTTATCACAAGTAAGGGTGACAGGAAAAAAAATGCTGTCATTCCCAAACATCTTCCCCTTTTCCTTCTTCTTCCCTCACTTTACATGCTGAGCACAGCAGCACATGGTCTGGGATATCCCTGGGGTCAGCTGGGCTCAGCTGTCCTGGCTGTGTCCCCTCCCAACCTTTGTGCAAACACAGCCTCCTTGTTGGTGGGGTGGGGTGAGAGGCAGAAAAAGCCTTGACTGTGGGTAAGCTCTGCTCAGCTGAAACATCCCTGTGTTATCAGCACAGGTTTTGTCACAAATCCTAAACACAGCTCCACACCAGCTGCTGTGGAGAAAGTTAACTCTATTGCAGCCAAAACCAGAGCATACCTAAAACCAGCTTGTAGCTATGGTGTGCATAGCTATCTAGTTGTGTAGTTTTATTGGATTCAGATTCTACAGAGCTTGGGGTTTTTTGTGCATGTTTTCTTAAGCACAGGAAAAGAAACTTCACAGCCTTCTATCCAGAAAACATGGACATTTTAGCTTAAAGTGTTTTCTGGTATTTTAACACAAAAATGTTAGTTTCCTTGATCAGATATGGCATTAGACACTATCAAAACTAGCAAAAAACTTTCCCCCCAATCAGTTCTATGAAAATGCTTCATATACTCAATTTATCTGCTTTTGCTTCCAAATATTCATAAAAATAAATCCATGAGCTTTCCAGGACTTTTGAAGTGATACAATAAAAGAAACTTTTAAGGTAAGACAACCTGTAAGTTGGTATAACTGATAAGAAAAGCAGCAGCAAAATGAGGGTTGCTGTCTCATCATTCACAGTGCCCAGTGCATTTTACTAATAGTTCCTTCTTTATATGTGGCAAAGCAACATTATTAGAAGAAAAATAATGGTTGTCAGAGCATGAAATAATGTAATAGCCTTTCAACCAAAAAGTTTAATTGATATAACTAGCTGATTTTTAAGTGGGTCTCGACAAAGAGATTCAGGGGACTAAAATGGTGTAACTTCATGTAAGGGCTGACCAAGGAGATCTTGTCCAGTTCTTTGTTTCTTGTAGCATTTTTGGACAAGTAATCATCAGTAATTTTAAAAAATGAGGAAAACTTAATCTCATATAACCAGTTTACTTGTGGTTGTAAATGTGGTTGTATTAAGTTTTGGAGTATGAAGCACAAGAATTTTTAGTGGTTTCTATATTCTTCCATCATTCAGGCAGTTAATGAACGCCTCTACAAGGTTTGCCAGACACTGATACCTTGTCTATAATTTAACATTGATGGTCAGGGTGTAAATATTCTTCTGCTCTGCAATGAACTGACATGGAGAACTAATTTTTCCTAAGGACTCCCTTAAATGAAAGCCAAGCCATTTCCCTTGCAGTAGGAACAACTGGACTGAAACATGTTCTTAGAAAAATTCAGGGTCAAGACCCTCTATTATGCATCAGTTAAGGTAGAAATTGAATTGAATTGTCTTTTGCCACAAAATCATGCAAGTCAAAGACTAATGTTCTGGGATGAGAATTACCAGTGAGAGTTGTTGAAATACTTTATTATTTGTTTACTAAATAAATACTCTGTGAGAGTGTGTGTGTGTGTGTGTGTGTGTGCTTGTGTGTGTGTGTGTGTGTGTGTGTGTGTTTGTCCCCTTGCTAAATAAATACTAAAAAAATGCTGCTATTAAGTAACTCAGAATACCTTCATCTTTTCCAGGCTGAAAAGAGGAAAAGATAATTCTCTGATAACTAAGTAGCTATGGCAATTGGCTTATAAGTAGTATATTTTGAACCCCCTCTCTTCTCCACAATATATGAAATGATTTTAAAAAGGACAACTCAGATAGGAAAGCAAATCACCTCTGCAGACCCTGAGGCATAGGGAATTCTCTTGGAAAGTGAGATAATTAGTTATTCCCAAACAACATTAGATGGAAGGGGGGAGTAGGACAGATTGGGGAAGAAGGAAAAATGATAAACAGAAAAAGAAAAAAACAAACTACTTGCTGCAGATATTTTTGTAGCTCCAAATATTTTCTGATTCTTTTAAACATTTTTACATTCTTTTCAATTGACCAAGAGTACAATTTCAGTGAATGCACTACTAAGTATAAATAAGACTATTGAAGAAAAATTGCTACTTCCCATGATTAGAAATTATGCATTTAAACCTGAGAGGAGCTGAGCTCCACTGACAGGAACAACAAAATCACAAATTAAATATTATAAGTGAGTGTGAACTTTGCCTGAGTAGTTTTAAATTGGTTAGCATAAAGTTAAAAACATATAATAGTCATAATACTTTTCAAATATGCACTCCCAAAACCATAAAAAGAGTATTGTCTTGTTATAAAATATTTGTTCCATATTATTTTGATATTATTAAAAAAATCAGGAATAGATTTCATTGCCAGTTATGATAATCACTCTTACCTTAAACATCAGCAGCATCAGAACAACTGCATTCTGCTCTGGAGTTGCAATTTTGAATCCAGCCAGTAATTTCTGGTTGTCAGAGTCTAATAACAGATATTATATTTTAATTAAGAAACAGCATAAGTTAAATATATCAATTATCCAGTACACTAGAGAGTACACTTGGAATAGAAATTACATACATATATTAGGCATAGCCTAATTTCCTGTGAATATAATTTTTCCTCAATACTAATCAATAATAAGAACATCACTGAAGACCATATTTTCCTCCTTTTTTATCTCTTTTTTTAATGTATTAACTCCATCTCTTTTAAATTCATTACACTTTTCATATATTATGGGTATATAGGATTGAGATATTCCAGGGACTATGTATGGCATATGGCTTGGCATATGGCTATTGTCTGTATTTACCCATTTTTTCCTCTATAATTTCTTAAAGATTTTTTTAGAACAAAGTCTTTGATTTTTCTGTGAGCCAATGACTTGTCCCATAGGGATAAAAGCTAGTTCTTCATTGCCAGCATTATCAAGAATATTTAGCATAATTTTTATACAACATATGCATCTTCTTTTATTTTAAAAATCTTTGTATTAAAGTCATTTACAAACAGTTCATCTATGTGTATTCTACAAAAGCTTCAAATTATCCTGCTTGAATTCTAAAGAGAATTAACTTTAGTCTTCTAATATATTGTTTCTCAACCAACTGTCAGATCTGCATCTGTGTCAATTGCTCATTTGACTTTATAGGAGTAACCAAGCAGTCAATTTGTACTGTAACTCAAAGGTAACTCCCTGAGAAGGCTGCAATTCTTTTTCCTGAGATGAGGTTTTTGATATCACTGAAATCTATTGTGAGTTTATCAGCTAAGCTCTTATGCAGTAAAATTAACAAACTATGCAACCACCTAGATACTATCTTACTTGTAAATATACACATACCAAAGATGATATGGTGCTTCCTGATACACTTCAGAATTCTGAATCATAAGTCAGTAAAAACACAAACTTCAACCCTGATTTGGGGTTTTTTTGTGAAAGATTTCTGCTGGGTGAAGTTTTATGTGCAAATGCTCAAAGGAATATCATATTTCTTTGTACTGCTCACACTCTCTTATGCCCTAGACTTTCAGAAAACTTGATTTACCGGTTAATCAAGTATCAGATCTTCTGATTTTGGGTACTTTGCTTTAAACAGGCATTAGGGTGGAATAACATGAATGAATAATTACTACAAATCTAGTCAAACTTGTATGTTTGCCATTTCAGCTGGTGTCCCTGGCTTCAGAATGGAGTAGGTGACAATGTAAGAGTATTGTATGCCTTCTTTTGCACCTATCTTTCCTTCTTCTTCCGTGCTGCCATCCTAAGGTGCCTTAATCTGCTCAGTTATATACCTCATTAACCATTTCTTCATATCTAGTCATGATGGCAATTCTATCACTCTTGGCACATCTCATTTTCTAGTATGTAGTATTACATTTGATGCTAAGGATACAACAAAAGGGTGAAGTTCTTGTCCTGTTACTGCAGCACCCATATATTCAGTTGGTCATATTTATGCTCAGTAGGGCTCCAAAATCCAAAGCTGTGCTTTCAGTTATGCTTTATCCTTGATCACATCTATGTGGACAGTGTGTTCTCTCCTTCCTCCTACTATATTATCCAGACTCCTGTGATTAATACATGAAACAACAGTGATTAGTCTGTACCATCTTATCTTGTCTCAATGTTGAAATGACTGAGTGATTTTATTGGACTTTACAAGTGTGTAATACTGTTGCTCTATAGATATGATAAAATATAGATCCAGAGAAATGTAAATGTAGGACATTTAAAGCTGAAAATAACTATATTGACTGGATATAATTATCTGTTGTCACTTGAGAACTTTCAGGGCATCATATCTGGGCTCATATCACCCTCTATAGAAGAGTAAAAACTATTTTTATGTCTTTTGTTCTATCTGAAGGAAAAAAATTATATTACATCTGAAGATATATTAGATAATGTAAATTACCTATATCTAGGTAACTTAACTGTGTTGTAGGTGTCAACATCTGAGTTGATGTCTAAATTTCCATAGTGATCAGTATTTTTGTGAATATAGACCTCCAGAGATACCTGCATGAAGTTGGCAGATAGGAAACAGAACTAAAAGGGGTCTTGTGGTTTTCTGATGTAGCTGAAGACCAGGAGGAATATATCATGTCATCTTAAACATCTATTTTAGGCAACCAAATTGCTTCCTTAGTCTATTCAATCAATTCAGCTAGGAAGATTTGCTTCATCCTAAAGAAAACATCTGGTGATCAATCAACTCAGCATTTCTCTATGGTTCCTTGAGAGAACTGTGTGTCTCCTCCCTGACTGTGATGGGAGCCCTTAGATTGTGATGTCATCTAACTTACCCCTCCATACTAGAAAGGAAACAAGAGTTTGTGTGTCAGAATCTTAAACAGAATCACAGCATACATTACTGTCCTAGACACTGGAAACCAGGTTTTAAAACTATTTATGCAATATTTTTATATTTGAGAATCTGTTGTGGGTTTGAACATCTGTGAATTTAATGCTGTGACAGGAAATGTACTTTATCTATTTCAAGACAGAATTAATATTGAGTTAGGAATGGATGACCTCTACAGGGACAGATGCAAAAAGGTGCTGGACCTTTTGTCATAACAGTATCTAACTTGTGTTCCTTGTAATACAGTGCAAAAAACCAGAACAAAACAAAACACTTAGCACATCTTCCGCTTTTTGTGACTAGAAATTTCACTTGGAGGCAACTTAACACTGTTTATCCTGATACAAAGTTAATATTTTGCCACTCTACAAGCCTCATGCTACATTGTGCACTATAAGGCTACTAACTGCTTCAACATCTTCCTAATTTTAGGCACATGAGTGATCTTAGCCTAATTCCAACTGACTTCACTTAAAGGCAAAATCAAGCATGTCAATTTAGGTTCATTTCACCTAATTTCCCCATTCCAATATCTGTAGCAGCTCCAGAATGGCCTGAAAGCAGTAAACCAGCATGATCACAACTCCTCTCACCAGCTGGTGACCTGTACTAGGTGTCTACATTTGATCTACTTATGCTACAAATGAAGAATATCTAATAAATATAAAGCAACAACTTCTGTACTGAATACAACAACTGTACTGAATAATTATGTGCTCAATAATGCAACAATACTACTGCTGTTTGATAATATTCTAAAATAAAAGTCAGCATTTATACAATAGCTAAAATATGTCATATCTCTGTAATAACTAAAATATTTTATGCCAGTATCTACACAACTAAGTGTTGTTTTCACATAAATAAACTTTAAACTGTTTTAATGTAATTCACCTTGACATTTTTTCATAAGAGTGTTTGAACATACAAACCTGCATTCAAGGAAAGCAAACAAAAACTGGGTGACTTATTTCAGTGGAATGAAAACAGACTTTACCCATCAGAGTACTTGACTGGGAGAGTCAAATACAGAAAGAGCTTGTGTACGGTGAGGGATCCAGAATAAGAATGTCACTACTGGTTGTAAACTCTAAAAGAGGAAATCAGAACTAAAATAGAAGTAGCTGATTTTATCAAGCTCTTAATATAAAAATAAGATGCTGTGTAACTAAAATTTATTATTTCATGCTTCATGTTACTATTAAGACATTCTCTGAAAGCAGAGGTGTTCTATTTTATTATGGTACAATACAGTAAAGGCTGTTCTCATGGAGGAACTTGAAATGGTTTCTTTGGAAGTAGTTACCATTCATGGAATGGTACAGAATAAAAAATAAGGAGACTTGAGAATCATAGAAAATATGCTATCAATAAATGTATATATTAGTCCATTTCCACTATTCATATCACATCTTTATCTCAAGAAACTAGTAAAAGATACATGCCACTCCCACAGACATTCTAATATTCTACAGGGCATTGTAGCAGATGACATATTGCTAATCAAATAATTTCTGTAAATGGAAACAGCCAGTCAGTTGATATTTGAGACCCTGCCTCTTAGAAAATAAATGCAGCAGCATCTGAATATAGCATAACAGAAAAATGATTGAATGAGACCCGTGGGGCATAAGTCTACTCAAGGTCCAATGGGATTATTGCTTCCTAGGTAGCTGGTGGAAATAAAGGTGCAGAATATCTCAAGGCGTCTCATGATTTAGTTTTGGAGACACCAATTTATCCACATTGCTGGGCAATGGACCAGAAAATCTCTTAGAGCATCCTTCTGATTCAAATTCCAGGGTATTTTGTGCTTGGAATTGACAACATTTCAACATAAAGGGCATTCTTAGAGCAACATAATATGGCATTTTAAACCAATTGATTACATTCTTTATCCTCCTCTGCTTTTCCCCAACAGACATAACAAAGTTTATGCTGGTACATTATTTCAAAGTGTGTGGCCAATTGTAGCAGAAAAATAAGCAAAAAAGAATATTTTTCTCACATCTTTCTATATATCATCTTGTTCCCACTGCATTAAATCTTGTTTTAGTTACAGACATCCATGAGAGACTTTCCAGAGATTTTGCTGAGTTTAGATAAGACTGGACATGATTAATGTCACTCTTCAGCTGGATACTCAGTGTAGGGGTATGCTGTCTGCATCAGATTCCAAGCCCACACAAAGAATTTTCCTCCAGTCTTCTCTGCTGTCAGCCAGGAAGATAAAGAACTACTTCTGTTAACTCCCTCCCTGATAGCTAATAAGATCTTTTGCTTGCCTAAGGAATTAAAAAATGCATCTCAAGGAGTGAAAACAGGAAACAAGACCTGAATATCTAAGTGTTTCCACTGGATCTGATCTGGGCTGCATCTAACTCTATGTTCTGACAAATGAGCAGACAAGCATTGGACACCTCAAGGGAAGGTATAAAAAAGCAGCCCTTTTATAGGTAAAAATTGACTAAAATTATGAGTGATATCCTTGTATCCAAAAATGGCATTGAATACTGAGGAAGTTTTGTTGCTTTCTTTCATTATTTTAAGTTTGTTTTTTTTTTTTTAAAGACTACCTTGGTTACTACCTACTGTGACCTCTGGCACATGGATTTCAGGTGTCTAGTGCCATTTCTAATACACTGGTATGTTGGAGACAAACATTTGTGGCAGGGATCCACAAAAGGGGTGACTCTTCCATTTTTTTTTAAAGTTCATTTGATCTCCCCAGAAGTTTCTCCATTATTCATGGAAAATTTCATGTTAGATATATGTCATATAATATTTTACATATTTCATACATATAAAAGTGCCATGATTCCTGTTAAAGTATTGCCTCTATCTTTTTCTATCCTATTTCTTGGTCACTCTACTTCACCTTCTGGCCACAGCTGCGTGGAGGATGTTTACACTGTGCCTAAGAATAACTAGATAAATGTTTCAATGAATGTATTATTGCTGTTGATCCTAGCAGTAAAGGTAAATGTTAAGATAACTACCTAAGAAAAGCCCAGGTACTTGTTTCACATATTTTCCAGGAATTCAAGTGAATATGTTAATGACTATGTTAATTATTTTTCCAAGGTTATTGCTCTATATTTTTAAACCATAAGACTCCAAATGTTTTCTTTAATAATCTTGCTGCTGTATTTGAATGTTACACAAAGCCCCAGAGAATAAGTAAGCATGTATAATTCAAAGAAAAATAAGTACATAATTCCTTTAGTATGAGGGAAAACTATCACTGTGAAGTGTGACATTCTTTGCATGAAAATTGGTCATGCAAGTTGGTCAATGCACTAAGAGCTTATTCAGTATATATTTCAAATGTAACCTGTTAGGTCAAAACAAGCAGTAGATATGCAATGCAGTCTTTCCAGATTTTCCAGCAGCTTTTCCAGAATAATGCAGAACCCAATGATACACATGATTCCAAAGTAAGCTGCATGTCCCCTAAATATAATTAGAGAATCCAGAGAAAATTTGCAATGACTTATGGCACTGAAAATATTAAATATACATGAACTTTTACTTCTGTTGAATAAAATTACAGAAGGTGGAGATTTTTGGCAAAGATGGACTTAGAACAACATAGTCAAAAAAATAAATGGTGCAGCTGTATGGTCATGTCTCCCATTTGTGAGAAGGAGTTGTAGGAGGCACAGGCTCCCTACCTCTGCTCAGGAGCTGTCTTGAATCCTAGTCCTTCTATAGGTTATGATACAGCCATGTGTGTGCCTAGACCTGTACCTCTGCATCTGTGGATTTGACTTCCCAGCATAGCCACAGACCTGTCAGGAAATCCCTGGGCTGGCTGTGCTCTGCTGCTCTGTGTGCTGTGTGGCTGCACCCGGCCATGCCACACTGCCTCTGCCACACTTGCTCTCAGGGGAGGGCTGTAAGCAGCAAAGCATGCATTTATTACTAGTATTGTTTGCTGAAGACTTCAGGTAAATTTTGTCAAAAATAAAGTTGGCTGAGAGATCTCAACTGTGAGGTTCAAAAAGGACAATGGTAACAATGGATAACATGAACTGGAAAGAAAAGGTTTTGCTAAGTCTTTTGTGTTTGTCCTACTTGGTTATGAAGCAAGCAGAAAGGCAATCCAGAATATGAGAGAAAAACATGTTTGTTGTTTTATCTTTTTTGTTGGGGGTTTGTTTTGATTTTGTTTTTTTTTTTCTTGAAACCTAGCCAGGAGAAAGGTAATTGTGCAATTAATTTTCATTTGTGTTATAAAGCTCTTTTGGTTTTATAGACTGAAAATAAAAGGCTATAAAGATATTTATGCTCTTGGTATTTGCATGCGATGGGGCTGGCAATGACTATGTTCCTGGACAATATTTTAGCTCATAAAGTTTGCAGTATGTTGAACTGACCAGCCACTGTATGTAATTATCAGCTAGGATTGACCATGGCATTTGGATCTGGAATTTGAATAGCCATGCAGGTGTTCAGAGTCTTTTTTGATTAATTCCCTAATTAAACCTAGAAACTGCTTCCCAGTTCTGAAAGTAGTTCAGGATTTCAATTTTGAATTATTTGATTACTCTTAAGGTTTGGGCTTACCCATTTTTTTTATTTATACTTATCTCACCATTTGCTGAGGAACACAGTGTGAAAACTGTGCAATAATTCTGGTTTTCACCCATTTAAAACAAAAGTTTTTGTGGTGGATCCAAAGAGCTGTTTCTGGGACATAATGAGGTGAACACAGAAAACAACCATTTGGTGTGCAGCAACAGTTTGGCATTTGTTGTCTTTTCTTTTGTCTGCCTCTTACCAAGGTTATGGGGAGGGATGTAGAGAGAATAAACTTGCAAGCTTCAAAAGCTATGTTAATATTCAAGAGGGAAACCCTTTTGTCAGTAACACCCAGGCTAATCAACTGTGAGGTGAAGTACCAAAAGTACTAGTTGTGATCTTTTTAAAGTTTTTTTTTTTTTTTTTTTAACCTGTAAATTAGACTAAAGACTGGAAGAAAGAAGCATTTTTTGCCTACACATCTCACTTCCCTAATGGGCAAATTTCTGAATACACTGGATACAGAAGTTAAACTTCATGTACATATGTATTTGTTTCAAATCTCACAATAATCCTGATGCATAATTCTTCCTCGTTATTCCTGATTCACGCTTTTAAAAGAGATTAAGAGAAGGAACAGAAAATTCTAAGACTTGTATCTAGCTTGGTGCAAGAATAAATGAGGATAACAAGTGCCTTTATCCTCCTTTTTTTTCCTTTATTTAATTTGATAGAACAGTACCTACAGCCCCCTGCTACATCTTAAACATCCTCAAAGCAAACCACAAAAAATAGTCTGAATCCACTAAGCACCATACAGAAGTCTCCTGGCTAATCCCCTTGCCATGAGGAACACATTGTTTTACCACATAATGTTATGTATATGGTCCCCAGGGCTCCCTTACTGGGGCCAGTTCTGTTTCATGCCTTTAACAATGATCTGCACAAGGTTATCAAGTGCACCCTTGGTGAGTTTGCAGAAAACACCAAGTTGGGTGGGAGTGTCGACCTGCTGGAGGGTAGGAAGGCTCTGCAGAGGAATTTGGACAGACCAATTGCATGAGGTTCAACAAGAAGTGCTGAGTCCTGCTCTTTGGTCACATCCAAATGCAGCATTACAGACTGAGGCAAAAGTGGCTGTAAAGCTGTGTGACAGAAAAGGATCTGTTTGGCAGACAGCTGAACATGAGCCAGCTGTGCCCAGGTGTATAAGAAGACCAATGACACCATGGTCTGTAGGAGCAATAGCGTGGCCAGCAGGACCAGGGCAGAGATTGTCTCTCTGTGCTTAGAGATGTACCCTGACTCCTGTGTTTAGTTCTGGGCCCCTTACTACAAGCAAGACATTGAGGTGCTGGAGTGTGTCCACAGAAGGGTGACACAGCTGAGGAAGGCTCTGGAGCACGAGTGGAGGAGTGGCCAGTGGAGCTGGGGTTGTTTAGAGTGAAGAAAAGCAGGCTGAGGGGAAACCTTATTGCATTCTACAACTACTTGAAAGGAGGTTGTGAAGTGGTGGACGTTGGTCTCCTCCCTGGCATAGTTAAGACAAGAGAAAACAACCTCCAGATTTACCAGTGGAAGTCTAGATTGGATACCAGGAAAAATTTCTTCACCAAAAGGGCTGTCAAATATTGTCACAGGTTGCACAGGGAAGTGAATGAGTCTGCATTCCCAGAGGTATTTAAAAGATGTGGCACTTGGGGACATAGTTTAGCAGTGGACTTGGCAGTGCTGGGTTAATGGCTGGACTTAAGATTTCAATGCTTCCAATCTTCAAGGATAATCCTGAAATAATCAGTGAATTCCTGAGGCAGGACCTACCTGAGGGGTGGGCAAAGAAGGTCCTCATGGGCCAAAGGAGGCCACCTGGCAGGTGGTGGAAAAGAGAGGATCTGCCCTGTCCACCCCCAGCCTGGGACTGATGGCCTCGGGCTGGGCTTGAAATGGGGTTTGGGCCATGGACAAGTGTGGAGGGAGGCTCCAGCAGAGCTAAGAGACAAATCTTTCAAAAATGCTGTAAATTATAAAATAATGTTAGATTTACTCCTACTTGTGACTTGTTTGTTTAGTGTTTCAGGACCCGTTGAAGAAGTGTGTTCAAGTTTTTTTAAATGACTTCTGTATGTAATTGAATTAAGGCAATAAATGCTTTGTTCCTTTATCTTAATGGGTGATTTCTTTGTTTGGTTTGATTTTTTTTTGGTCTTTTTTAACATGAGATGCACTGCAGTGATATGAAAACTAACATCATAAATGTCAACACAGAAATGAAGTATGGATTACAATTCTAGGATATATTAGAACATTGGATTGTCCAGATTCTTTCTTGTAAGAGACAGAAAATATTTATATTTTCAGACTTAACAGCAGAAAAAAAGATCTATACTGTAGCTTAAATGAACACTGAACTTGGGCCTGTTAAAAATTTGGGGGAGAATATTAAAATTAAAGATTTTTTTCCTAGCTAAGTTGATATTAGGAAGTCAAACCCACCAGATTTAAGATTTTGTCTTATTTTGTGTAAAGAAAGAGACACAGGCAGAATAATTTATCAAGCTAAGGTTCAGATGGCTGTATAAAGTTGCAATCATAAATATATTTCGCTGACAAAAAGCAACCTTAATTTTCTTTCCCCACTTTGTTTCTAAAAAAGTAAAAATATGAACCTTCACACTGCACTCTAGACTGATGCTTGTCATTGCACAGCAGTCTGCTAAAAAACAATTGCAATAATAAATCATGAAATCTATCAACCCTCGGTAGGGAAAAAAGCTAATGGATGCTCTTTCAGGAAATCTAAAAGAATATTGAATGAAACTTGGAAAGAAAACTTCTAAGAACAGTAAGCTGTCACATTTTGTTCCATTTATTAGGACATTGTTTGACCTCAGAAGTACAAGATTTTTTAAATATTTGCTTTTTTATGTCCAGTAAATTGTTAGAAACATTAACTAATATATATTATCTGTGCTGGTTCTAATTTTCCTCTGGGCTTAGCTCAAGGTCACATTACGACAGAAACCTTTCCTAAAGTATTGTTTCCATGGTATTGAGTAGCATGAGTATTAGAACACATGCCAGACAGTGTACAGTAAAATATCATGGCACTTTACTTCCAAGAGGACATAGAGTTCACATATACAATTTAATAATATAGACATATACAACTTACAATGTTTTACAATTGCATAGGAACTGTGAAGGATGGTTGCTATACATGTTTACTGCTGTGTGCAAAAGTTAATTCACAGTGTGTTCAAATGAAAACATATGGACCAAGGTTTCTTTTGGATAAAATTAGAACAAAGTCTTTTATTCCATTTGACATGCAGCATAGCTCATTCCTGTTGTTCAAGGACAGTTCTGAGGAAGTTGTTACACTTTAGAATAGAAAATGCTTGAAAGACTTTGCAGGGTACTTTATTTATCTTACTTTACATTAAAACCTCACTTTATATTAAAATTACTGAAAATATGAGACATCCATAACTAAAAATCGAATTCCTGTATTAAGAAGAGATGCTTTTTCTTCATGACAGTTTGGATTTTTCTTGGAAATATAAATCGCTGCTTTGAATCTTCAGCCAGATGACCCATTAATTCCATAAAATTTAATACTATTCTATTTTAATTTTGGTATCCTATTCTTTGGCAGATGGAAAATTCAATTTGGAGGAGTTTGGAAGCCTATTTAAATGTGTGATAAAACTTAAGACAAAGGAGATCACATTTTTCCTCTTACAGTTAAAGAAATAGTTTAGCATCAGACACTTTTGAAAGAAAACTGAAAGACTAAGATTTCCCAGATCAAGTTAGTAAAACAAGTTTAAATAGCCCAGGAGTCACGATGCACTTGCCATGGAATTAGAGGGTCCCCAACAGAGAGTCTTACAAACTGTAGGATTCTCCCTGTTTGTGAGTCAGCTACTACTGCCTTCCACACCAGCACTGCCACAGGTGGTAAGGGTAGAGGTGATGGAGCACAGAGATGTGCATGAGCAGTGTAGGTTACAGAATAAGAATCTTGATGATCCTTTAGGGAACATTAACATGTAGAAGAGTGCATTTAAATCACCATAAACTGAATTGGAGAAAATGCCAGAAACCTCACCCTGTAACGCAATTAAAGAAAATATGCTTTGGATAAATTGGACATTTCAAATTACTATAAGTTGTTGTATTATTATTATTTAAAATCAAATATTACTGCTTCATTGTAATTTATTATATTATTAGTATTCTTCCTCAATTTTCCTGAAGGAGGAATTAAAGCCAGAAAACATGAAGAATTAATTCCTTATCTAGAAGAATTTTAGGGTATTGGAGAAGGGAAAATTATTCTGAAAGAAAAAAGAACTGTTCAAAAAATCCACAAGGTCATTACTAAAAAGGAAGGCTCTAATGATATAGCTAAAGAGATCAAGGACAAAAAGGTAACTAGGTGTTCCAGTTGCCAGATGTTCAGTAGTAAGACTGGCTGGATGTAGCAGAATGAAAGAGCTGAACCATTCTACTGGCTGACAGAGGTACAAATAGGATGAAGTGTGTACAGTACCACATCTTTTCCTTTACTCTGGAAATGTCAGCCACTGCTAAGGTGTTGGCTAACAAAAGAACACTATATGGAGAACATGTAAATTCATGGTGCTGCAGTGGGGAAGAAGCAAGTGGAGGTGCAAGGGGAAGGGCAAAGCCCTTTTAGATCTCAACCACCAGATCCAGACCCACTTCATGGCAAGTACTTGTGGGTCTTTGCAGTTACTTAGGAGATTCAGATTTGATAAACATGCATGTTGTAAAAAAGATAAATGTTTGTAGAGTTGGAAATTAAATTTAACCTTATTAACCCAAAAATGAACATACTGTGTGTTGGATTTGTATGATCAGGTTTTGGTAGAGAGGCTACAGGGGTGGCTCCTTTGAGAAACTTCCAGAAGCTTCCCCTATGTCTCAGAGGGTCAATTCCAACTGCCTTGAAGATGGACCCACCATTGGCCAAAAACAAACCCATGAGCATTGGTGGTAGTATCCCTGTGATAATGTAGTTAGGAAGTGGGGGAAAACACTGTGCAAGTCAGCAAATGCAGCCAGAGGAGGAGTGAAAATATGTGAGAGAGATAACTCTACAGACACTCTCAGGCCAGGTAAGGAGGAGAGGGAGGAGGTGCTTGAGGCATTGGAGCAGAATATCCCTGCCTGTGGTGAAGACCATAGTAAGGCTGTTCCCTTGCAACCCATGGAGGTCCATGCTAGAGCAGAGATCCACCTGCAGCCCATGGAGGACCCCCCCACCAGAGCAGGTGGATACCCAAAGAAGGAGGGGACTCTGTGGGATGTCTGTGCTGAGGCTCTTGGCAGGACCTGTGGGCAACCCGTGCTGGAGCAGATAATGAAGAACTGCAGCCCAAGGGAAGGACTTGGCTGGAGTTTGGGCTGGACTGTCCCTCATAGGAAGGACCCCCATGTTGGAGAGGAAGAATGTGAGGACTCCTTCATCTGAGAAGGGAGGAGAGGCAGAGATAACGTGTGACTCACAGCAGCCCCTGTTCCCTCCCTCACCAGGGGCCGCTGCAGGGGAGTGGGGAGAGAATTCAGGAGTGAAGCCGAGCCTGGGGAGAAGGGAGGAGTGGGAGAAAGATGTTTCAAGTTACGATTTTCTTTATCACTACCTACTGTTACGATTTTCTTTATCACTACCTACTGTTGGCTCTCACAATTAAGAGCTAGATGTTATGTGTATGTTAAGATGGGTAGTGATGTTATTGTAATGTGTCCCCCATAGTCCTCTTTCCCCTCCCCTTGTAATAGCCTTAGTAGTCAGGGCATTTGGGAGGAGGGCAGGCTTGTAACAAAGAGGCACAGCATGGCAACACCTGAGCTCCAATCCAGTTGCAAGAAAGCAGTCTCCAGCAGTGGACAGCAACAGAGTGAACTGACAGACTTTGGGAGGGGCTGGGGTTACCTGATGCAACGCGAAGATATAAAAGGTGGAGCAGCCATTTTGTGGATGAGCCATGTGGCTGGTAGTCACAGGGGGAGCTACAATTTTTCCTCATTCAGTCTTTCGTTGGTTTTATTTTAGAGTTTTTTTTTTTGTTTTTTTTTTGTTTTTTTGTTAAGGTTTAATAAGCTTTTAATTTTTTCAAAGTGAGCAGTCATTTCTCACACTACTCTTGTCCCAAAGGCAGGCCTGTTACCTGGAGGCAGTGCCAATTCACACACCCACGCAAGGTATTTCTATTTCTTATTGTAGTTTGTGCAAAGTAGGGAGCTAGATGGTAACTCAGAAAAGCATAGCTCTCCAATAATCAAAAATTTACACTATTTTACTAAAAATTTACACTAAATTTACTACATTTACACAGGCAAATCAATCACACAGGACAAATACCCTGTTGCTGAGGGGGCATGAAAGGCATTGAGAGGGCCGCAGGCACTCCTCGTGTCACTGAGGAGCCATGAGGGTGTCTGAGAGGCATAGGGGTACCCTGCACGTAACTGAGGGGGTGGCAGATGCCCTGCGTGCAACTGAGGGGACATGAGGATCACTGAGGGGGATGCCACTTTGCTGTGTGTCTCTGAAGGGACATGAGGGTCTCTGGGGTTGTTGTGGATGCACCCTGAGGAACACGGGGTGGATCCGCGCCGGATGGGAGGGTCGCCACCGCAGCGATCCCCTCTGCCATGCCGGCGGCAGCTCGAAGTCGCTGTGCTCGCCCCTCTCAGCGAGGGTCACATAAGCGGGGTGGGAGCTGCCGTGGGGCAGCCCCCGGGCTGGGACATGCAGGAGGAAAAGGCAGTGCTGTGGTGGGAGGAAAAGGCAGTGCTGTGGCGGGAGGGAGG
>VZRH01001122.1:406398-443361 GCA_013397555.1 Urocynchramus pylzowi | reverse complement strand
GCAGTGCTGTGGCGGGAGGAAGAGGCAGTGCTGTGGCAAGAGGAAAAGGCAGTGCTGTGGTGGGAGGAAGAGGCAGTGCTGTGGCGGGAGGAAGAAGCAGTGCTATGTAACAGGTCTGCACGGTGTTTCTGTTTGTGGTGGGAAAAGCCGGGGTAACTCAGAAGGGACAGAAAGAACTTCATAGGGGAGGAATGCTGGAATTCCCTGGCATCACCTGTAAGGGAACACTATGAACATTTTGGGGTAAAATTGAGCAGTGTGGGAACAAAAGCTGCGGTAATCTGTGGAGGACACGCAGAGGACATTTTGGCAGGAAAATCTGAGGTGATCTCTAGCGGAGAAAATGGATTTTGGGGAACAGTCTGAGGTAAATTGTGGAGGACAAGCAGAGAAGATTTTGTGATGAAACCTGAGGTAATTTTTAAGGGCCAGAAGGAACATTTTTGGTAATCCGGCAACCTGCAGAGGACTGAATGAATGTAAAATCTGAAAGCATATAGAAAGCATAATTTCAGAAAATTTAAAACCTACTTCAAACCTACTTCAAGTTTTGAGCCAAATGCAAATGAGAGATTACAAGGAAACCTGTCTTCCAATTAACCAGGTGTTCAATTAAAAAGAGGGTTACCAAGATAAATGTGTGTTCTTGTGTATCTGTGTGTATATGTATCAGCACATATATATATATATATATTAGTATTTGAAAGCCAGTAATTGACAATTAATAGGGCTGCTTTACAATTTTGTAATAGTAACTGGAGTTCAAAGCCAGAAAATATTTTAGGAGTATCTAAGCCTTGTGAAGAAGCCAAATATTTTTCTGGTACTTTGGTTGCCCTAATGAACTGGAAGTTACTGAGGCTTATTTTAATCATTTGTGACCTGCAACTGCAGTTATTAACCAGAGTAAAGTGTGCATAATGCAAGTTTCAAGGGATTGAGGCTGTCTGAAATGGAAAGGAAATTTTGTTACTTAAGACTTTGGCTCAGTGATGTTTAAAATGTATTTATCTCTGCACACAGATATTAAATGGCCCATGAATGAAGTTGGATTTTTATAGGGAAGGTGGAGGAGGATCTTGCTGTTCTAGTCATGCATGCCACACTATCTTGTATTGCCCTGTTGAGGAGATAGGTGTCAGTTGCATACACATTCTTGAATAACCAGCTATGACTCTCTTAAATGATCAAAAAGATAAACCTCAACATTGTCTAATGGCTCAAGACTTTTTTAAAGCCAGTAAGTTTCACAAAGGGGCTGTCTCATTCTTTAGACAGTATTCTTTAACAGATCCCGAAAACAGCAGGTGGACTGGTAAATGGGAAAGCAGTTTCTATTTGTCAGAATGGTAACAAAACTCAGTTTTCTAAAGGAACTGTCAGGTGGGGTCATGTGACAGCATTTCTAAGGGATTAAGGAGCCCAACACAGTATGTGTGAAAGAACAACCTCCTCCAGTTCTTGCATCTCAATGCTCAGGAAAACAAGTGACCAAAGTTTGATGCAAAGAGGCAGTATAGAAGAGCTGGAAACAAGATGGGTTTGACACTAGTTACTGACATTGTGCTTGACATTACATCTGGAATACTGTGTCCAGTTTTGGCCTCCACAATTGAAGAAAGACAACTACAAACTGGTGCCATTTCAGTGGAGGACCCCAAGCTGCTTGGAAACTGGAGGACTCACCAGAGAGGCTGAGATTCTAATCTTCTTCAGCATGAAAAGAGGTAGCTTCAGGGATACATAACATAAGCAGTCTGCTAGTGCATAGGTTGATGTTATTAAGAAGAGAGGACCAGAAACCACAAGCCTGCTGAAGCAGGAAAACAAGACACGGGTCATAAATTACAACAACAAAGGTACTAATGGATATAAAAAAAAAGAAGAAAAAAGAAATCACTATCATGATAATTAGGCATTGTTACATAGTGCCCTGGGAGGTTGTTCTTGGAGTTTACAAAAACTGATTAGAGAAAATCCTACACAGCCTGGTTTGAATTCAAGGTTAGTTCTGCTTTGATCAGGCGAATGTACTGGAGTACCCCCATATTGCCTTCCAAAATAATGACTGTGATTTCATAATTGAAGATCTGTTTACACATAATCTAAAGGTAACCCAAGAAATGGGTGACAGATTTCAAATGTCATTTAAAAATCAGCAGATTAAGTTCCATGTAAGTCATCATCTATTAATCCATGTCCACACTTCTGCTAATGACATTCTGTACTGCTTTTTTCTGTGTTATCTTGGTTCATGCTTTGGAAAAAGGAATCAAGATCTCCTAATGCTAACAGGCATGCATTCCAAATAGATGTGTTCATTAAACTGAGAGTGTTTGGCCATTTATAGCATCAAGTTAGGAGCAGGCAACATCATTTCAATACTGTTCATTTTTTTATACCAATAGTCCATATGGTGTCATACCTCAGTTTTCCCAAATTAAGAAGGCAGAAGAGTTGTGTTTGTTTTTGCTTGATTTCTGAAATTTTCTTGTGGGAAAAAAAAAAAAAAAGTAGGGCATAAAAAGAGCCACTTATTTTTCTTCTGCCCCTACAGAAGATGAGGATCTCATTCCTTTATTTGTGCAGAGATGGTGGAGAGAGAGCTAAGACCTTATCTTGATGGTGATTTTGAGGAGAGTAGGAACTAGCCAGTATTTTGAACAGAGATAATGTTTCAATATATAATTAAAGTAAACTTTCAGCTACAGTAGAACACAAACAGTACTTTCTATTAATTTGTTTGTTTGTTTCTTGTGGGTGTTGTTTTGTGTTTGGTTTGTTCTCTTTTTTTTTTTTTTTTTCAGTTTAGTTCTGTTCATTTATTGGTTGCTTGTGTATTTAAAGCTCCTGGTTCTATTTTTGCTTTAATTTCAAGTTCATACAAAATTAATGTGCTGAGTATATAGTTCTGCATCCAAACACTTTTTACTTTGGGCTATAATTTAACTTTTTGAATGTAAAGACCAAAGTAATTTCACCTAAGAACTGCACACACTTCAAACTTGTTCACAGAACAATGGCAGTGAAGAGCACAAGTGAAAATGGAGCTTGAGTTTGTAATTACTTACAACTTAAGACTAGGTTTGTCACTGGAAGGCTTGACCAGGAGCTAAACTATTTTGCATTTCAGTGTCAAGTGCCAATGGCCCAGACTAGTTATGCAATGAAGTTGAGTGTAGATCAACTACACTAGAGTCTTTAACAAAAAGTCATTAACAGATGCACAACTCTTCAGGCTGAATCTTTATGAATGAATGACAGTTTAAACAGAGAGGAGTTCTGTCTTCCCCTTCTTAACTGTTTTAGCTATTTTTGAGATAAAAATTTAAATTGTATGGGCACAGCTTCCCAAAATATAAAAAAACACCCCACAGTCAAAGAATCAGAAAATTCCTTGGGTGAAATAAATTCTTAAAACTCGGTCTTTAAGTTTTTAGCCCAAATAACTCTCAGCAATTTCCCATCACTAATGCTCAGTCATTGAAATAAAGAAGACCAACTAATGCAAGACCAAAACTACCCAGTTTATAAAATACAGTGTAGGAGACAATGCTTTATGGGAAATACAATTATAGGCACTTCGTCATGTTTCAAAGAATTACTTATGACTATATGGTCAGATGCTGCTGATGAACCAAAACTATTAACTCCTAAAATGTAAGGAACTTATCTTTAAGTAGCATGATAGGCCGAACAAAACTTGATGAATAATAAGGTGAGTTCCAACACTGACACAAGATCAGCAAATACCAGTGCTGTTATCCTGTGTGGTAAATGGTCAGAATTGTACAGTGTTGCTTTAAGATGGTGAAAAATTGATGAGATTCGTTGAGAAAAACATGAGCTGTGCCTCTTCCTTATCTTGCACCTGGCTGGATTAGGGCTTAATAACTGACTGTTGTCTGGAGTGAAGTGAAGTGAAGGTCTGGCAGCCTGGTGCTGTTTCAGTGAGGCACAGAACAGCACTTGGCCTCTGCACCAGCCAATAGACACATTTACTTCACTGAGAAAAACAAGCCTTGTTATGAATCTGCTTCATTAAGGAGATAAGGATAAACTCAAAGAACTCTGATGAAGGCCTAACAGCCTTTACTGCCACCTCAGTAGTGGAGTGTTTATTCTACCTTTTCTGTCAACTATAAATTCTGACCCAAAGTAACTGCTATCTTCATTAAGCTTCTTTAACATGTCCACTTGCACACTCCTCAGGATGTAAATGAAGGAGAGTATGAAGGCGTGTATGACCAAAGTCACCGAACTCCACTTGTAACGTGCAATTGTTTCACTCCCTCGGGAGAGGCCAGAATTTATAGTATGAAAGAGGAGTTTCAGGGTGGAAAACGTGGGTGGGGAAAAACCCCTCTGGAGGGGGAAAACATCTCTGCCTGCTTAGTGTGTATCAAAAGGCTGTGTCTTTCCTAAAGGAACACCTGTTGGTGAGCTTTGTGCCTGCAAGAGCAATGAAGCACACACTGGAATTCATTTATATGCCTATGGAGCTATCAGAATCTCTCTTGCTATACTTTCTTTTGTAACACACATTAACCCTCTGTACTTAGTGTATTTATCACCAGCAGTCCTGAACCTGCTTTCCTGTTGTTTCAATAAGCTGTACTAGTCATGAATCTAGATCATGCAAAGTCCTTGTTGAACATGATCATATGTATAGTACAGGACTGCTATACTGCACTGTTTGTGCATCTGTGCTCCTGCAAGTTTTTCTTTTGAACTCAACTAGATTTACAGTGCTTAAATTGGCTATAATCAGAAATTAAGCTCAGCAGCACCCAGTCCCTTTGATCTCTGAGGATCAGCTGGAGTGCAAGGGGGTTTATTGTCTGCTAAATTCTTATACCCATAATGAAACACCCTGAAACTTTAGATCTTCCTTATCAGAAGCTGTTGAACACATTATTTGATAGAATTTACCAGCGTCCTTAAAAATGACAAAAGCTTTTCCAACCTTTCAAATTTCATACATATTTTCTATATGATCGTCTGAAAAGTGATAACAGTTCTCATTTCATTCAGACACCAGATGTGAATGTCAAACTTTAAAAAGTTTTACCTAATCTTACCTAGGTTATGTGACTACTCCTTGTTGAGTTTTATTATCTGTTGTTGCTCATGATATTCCAATGACCAGATTATGTAATATGTGTAATAACAGGATATTTCCCAGTTTCTGTGCTTAATTTAAACCATTATTTAAGTGTACTAGTATGAAGTTATGCATTCTCTGTTCATTTTTCATGAAGTAAACCAACCCTTATTTTTATGATTTCTTTTTTAAAATGTTTTTATGCTTTCAAAACATACGCACACTGTGTCTTTAAAACTTAAATTTTACATTTGTTTTTATTTTCATGTCCCTTTTTTTTAACATTTTGCCATTGGGTGAAAAAAATGTTCTCCAGGAAGTCTCATTTTTTTCAAATTAATCACAAAGTGCTGTTTTCTGTCACAGTGCAGTGCAAACCAAAATAAACAGCAGGAGCACATAACTAATTTTTTTATACTTCTGTGATGTTAGCAGTTGCTCTTTGAAGTGTTTTTCCTTGTTTGTAAAATCTGTGACACTAATAAAGCATTGCACTACATATGACTGTACTGTGAGCTGTGAATCCCACTGAAACAGAGGGATGAAAGCCACAGGAGTACATTTAAACAAGAACATATCTGAATATTTCTAGAAATTACTTAAACTGTTTTTGAGATAGAAACATGGTGACTCAGTTTATTCTTTAAAATAAAGGCAGACCCTCAAGCATGTTCTGCAGTAAATTGCCCAGAATTGTTGAAGCCAGACATGATGCTTCTTTTTTGTCTTTTCTCACATTCAGGATGAAGAAAGGAAAAAAAAAAAAAAAAAGAGTAGTAATGTTAGGTATTAAATGTTTATCTTTGTGGTGATTTAATGGGAGGGGGAGCTTTCAGAAGAGGTAGAAGAGATGTGTATTTGTGGGTTGTATTTGTGTCACAAGGAGACACTAGGCAATCATGTACCATTGAACTCCAGGGTAATTTTGCTCCCTCTGTTACCTTTACAAAGTCTAGCTATATACCAGTATCTACTCTAAAATTAATGTGGTATTTTCTTTCCAGTTGGTTCAAAGATATTCTTTCCTTAGTTATATAAATCTGTAACTGTATTTTGAGTTTCCAACATACAACCTAAAGACCAATTTTGCTAGCCAGGTTTGCCCCTTTGTCAAATCTTGTTTCCAAGCATAAATAGAGGGGTTTTTTTAAACTAGGTCCCCACATTCTCTAGTTTTAATTCAGACTATTGTAAAAGATATTTTTAATTACGTGCTATTATACTTGTCTCATAATATTCATATATTTATACTAGCATACCTAAACAGTAATAAAGATGAAACTATAGTATAGACAATGTGTTAAAATTAGTTCGCTTATAAATAGTATTTGTTTAAAAATGTCATTTAACCATTGCTGAGAGGATTGCATTTCCATAATGTCTCAGAGGCAACATTATGTGAACACTGTACTCATATCCCAAACAGACAAAATAGTCTCCCAATGACAATACCTGCTTTGATGTCCCATTAATGCTATTGCCCCACTTTGACCAGGAAACATTATATAAAATCAAACCAAAGAAACGGAAGACTATTCACAAGGAACAAAATAAATACCATATGTTATTAGCCAATTGATAAATAAAATGTGTGCAGATTTGTTTCTGTAGTGGTATGTTCACATCATCAAGTTCTGCTGGAGAGGTGGGTTCTTTTTAGCTGCAAGTTCATTTTTCCTCCAGGAGTCACTATCAGATCCAGCACTGAGAAACTGCAGATATAAGAAAATTCTAAAAAAAATTGATTTTTTTCCTTGCAAAAGTTTCATACAACATACAGATTTTATGACATTTCAAATAAAAGCTTACACTTTTTTTAAAAGTTGAAAATATTTTTGCAGAGGAAAATATGTCCAAAGTAATAAAAATTTAAAATTGTTCAAGAATTGCATTTTTCATTACCATGCAAATCATTGTAAAATTAAGACATCTTTTCATGAATTTTCATGAATTTTGCTGTTGATATTTAAATGGTAGTTTAGGACTTTTTGCAGCTGCTGCTCTGAAGATCATAATAAGTCTCATAAGAGACAGAAGTGCCTTGGTGGTAACTGGGAGACTCAACATTTTTAAACTGATTTGTGTTTCTTTATTCATGGGGTGATTCCAGCATGCAGTGTCTGATTCACTGGTGCTTCTTACCTGCATGTTAGAAATCAGTTTCCAACAGATCCGACTTCAAATTTTCACTTTTCAAACCACATACATAGTGAAACCTCAGTTCACCGCCAAGACAATGCTAGGTTTTTTCAGGAACTGTTGCTCTAAAAAGGCATATTGATTTCAGAGGTATTTAAGAGGCATAGAACATTTATCCTTGATCAAACCAGTAGCTTAAATTTAATTACTGTCTTCCTGCTGAAAACATGTAACCTAAAAGTTAAATACCCAATTCTCCTCTTTTCTTTTTTTGTTAAATGTGCTCAATGCTGTTGAACCCATCTTCTGCATGTTTGATCTATAAACAGATGAATATAAAATGGACTTAATAAATCACTAGTGGCAGGTTCAAGAAAACCCTGCAGTTCTTATTAACTGAATGCTAAATTAATATGGTTAAACATATAAAAGGAACTTGTTACTGAGGTTGTATTATTGCTCTGAACTGCTTGTAACCTTTGCCATTCTTTTGTAAATTTTAATAAAAATGTAGTACTGGCTGTGTCACATTAAAATCAAAACAATCAAACTGTAGTCAGTTTACCTTTTTTTGCTGGTGTTTACCTGATTTGTACATGCTGCTTTTTTTCTTAACTCAAGTGAAGCCAAACTTCAAAACTTATGTGTTTCTTTTGAGACACAGCAACTTCTGTGCTGCAAGCAGGCAGAATGGGATTTAGCCTCAGTTTTAATTACCTGAAGTTGGCATACCCTACAGGGTAAAATGCCCAAGTTCCCATTTCACTAAATGGAGATGTAGACTCTGTTGTATTGCACTAAATAGTTATTTAGCTGTTTTGCACTGGGTGTTTGGTGATTTTGCACTGTTCACATGATCTGTATCGCTGGGCTTCCGCCTCCTTCCGCCCCCCTAAACATCAGTGTTGGTGCTCTCTTCCTGGCTTGCCCCTCCCCTTGCCCTTCCTCACTTGTATCCCATTTGCTGTGGTCCCCTTCTTCTGCCCCCTTCCCCTAAAACCCCCTTGGGAGGAGGCCAAGCCCTCCTTCTTACCTGGATGGCACCTGGGCCATAGGTGTCTCCTACCTAGGAAATAAAGTAGGACATGGTGTCCTAGAAGGAAAGAGCATCTCTCCATCTTTTGCTCCTGCCTGTATGTGATTGAGCCGGGGGCCAGGGGTCAGAGCTAGCCAGTTTGGACCCCCTAAAGCCCTCGGTTTGTCACTGCAGACTCAACTCATTCACACAGGTCCAGCCCTATTGTAAAAGGCGACCCCAAGCCNCTTCTTCTGCCCCCTTCCCCTAAAACCCCCTTGGGAGGAGGCAAGCCCTCCTTCTTACCTGGATGGCACCTGGGCCATAGGTGTCTCCTACCTAGGAAATAAAGTAGGACATGGTGTCCTAGAAGGAAAGAGCATCTCTCCATCTTTTGCTCCTGTCTGTATGTGATTGAGCCAGGGGCCAGGGGTCAGAGCTAGCCAGTTTGGACCCCCTAAAGCCCTCGGTTTGTCACTGCAGACTCAACTCATTCACACAGGTCCAGCCCTATTGTAAAAGGCGACCCCAAGCCGGGGAATAACGTGCAATGACTCCAATGATTTCAGAAGGCTGAACAATTGCTTTATTAAGCTATACTATATTATACTAAAACTATACTAAAAAGATACTAAAGAAAAATCCTTTACAGGCAGTCACAACACAGCTTTATCTAATTGGTCAATCAGTCCAAACAACCATCACCAGAATCCAATTAACAAATTACCCTCGGTAAACAGTCTCCATAACACATTCCACATGTGCCAAACAGGAGCAGCAAATAGAGATAAGAACTGTTTTCTCTTCTTTCTCTGAGCTTTCTCACTGCTTTTCCCAGAAAAAATCCTGGGAATGTTGTGCCTGCTGCTCTCTGTGAAGAGAGCTGTGGCCACACAGCCCCAGTCTTCCCATAAAGGTGTCGGTCGTTTGTTCATCCTGTCCTTTTTCCTCCAGTTCCAAGCAAATGTCTCAGATATTGTGAGGGCATTTCACAAACCTTTAGATGACAGCATTTAGGCAAACATCTCAACCTAACATAAAGAGAGTTTGAGTGTTTGGCAAGTGTGCAATCATCCTCACACAAACACCTTGATTTTATGTCATTCATTGGATTTCAGTTCTTAAAGTCCAGGGTGTGTTTTGTCATGAACAAGTTATAAAAATTACATAAAATAGTTTCGGGCCAAAATTTCTGTTCGAAGAAATAAGCAGTGGCAGGTAAAGATCATCCTGCCCAAAGGTCAATTCCTTTTCAAGATTTGTAGTTTTTTTCATATTTCAAATGCTGGAAAAAAGAATCTGCATTTTTTTGTGGCATCATTTAAATGCTAATTAATCCTTAATGCTAATTTCTCTCTGCTTTTTTGAGTATGGGCAAGTAGGATAGGAGAGAGCAAGTAATTTCTTGATGAGAAAAATGACTCTACAAACAACACATTCATCAAACAGGGACCTGCACTTCCACCTCTACAGTGTGTTCCAGCGATAGAACTTCAAGTGGGAAAGTAAAATTTATCATGATTAATGTCCATGAAATCTTCTTAAAGGCAGAGATATTCTCACTGAACCTTCTTATCAATGCATTACCTTTCTTTTTGAACTTCATTCCTTCTTCTTATTAGCACACCGTGCTCCTGGGAAGTTCCAAGAAGGGTTCTTTGGCTAATGTGGAAAAGTGTTTCAGCATTGGACAGAATCTCTGCAAGTTGCATTCACATTCTTCTGCATTATCTGCCTCATACCTTCCTTTTTCTGACTAGAACTTCGCTTTAAACAAGTCTCATACAAACATTTTTTACTGACATTAAGTCACAACCAGCTATTTAACAAGGTATTGCAGTTACAGGATTAAACCACGTTTCACATATCCAGAAAGATGCCTCTTTTTCTAAACACTGAAAGTTGACATAAAAGCTTCTCATATGTAACCTCCCTATATTACAGGGGGAAAATAGGCTTTGAAAACTGAACTAGAAGTTTTTCAATAGAGGCAGTAATGAAGCATGTCTTTATCTGACTGTCCATTTCATATCTGAATTGTGATGTTACATTGTCCTCTGTCAAGTTTCTTATATTCTTCTATTACAGCATTTTAAGCTATCTTCTGTATTCCCTTCTGGGATTCTGCCAGTTTTGTATGCAGTAATTTGGCCAGTCAATAATAAGTGCTGATTGCCTGTCTGTCCTCTGCTCTTGGCCTCTGTGTAAACTCCACAAAACACTTCACCTCACAGCAGCTGATAAGTCAAACCAATGACTGTGACCCTGTGCAGGCTCTGTGGAAATTCAATATTTTACAGATGTAATAAAAGCTTCTCTGACCAATCTTGTAAATGTTCAGTAGCTTTTCAACTTTTGAGGGGGAGAAAAGGAGTGGAGCAAATGGATAAGAATGTATCTTTGTATTCTGATACATAATAATTATGGGTGCATACATTTTATTTTCTTTGAATTGAAGACCTAATCTTACCAAGTCAAATTTCAAAAAACCCAAAAAAGTGTAGTCAAACATTTTAAAACCTTACTCTATATTGGACCAGCTCATAGCTCTGAGGAGATTTATTTTCCTTCCTTCACTTTTCTAGAGGCTTCATTTAGCTGCTCAGCATTCAGTTTTAGTTATGAATACACTTACCTCTTTCAGATTACATAAAAATGTGTAAGCATCCTAACCAAATATGCGTAGAGTCCTGTATTCTTTTACTGTGACTTAATTTTTTTGACTTATATAAAACTGATGTAAAATGCTAGAAATCAGAATCTTAGTACTGGAGATTAAATTTGCTCTTATTTTTACTGAATTAGATGTCTTTTTTTCTTGACACATCTATGGGGAAAAAGGTATTCATGTGTCTTGCAACATGCATGTATTTGTCTTTCAACAATTTGCATCAACCTGTTGAATATTTGAGAGCAGCAGGAGCACATATCATATAGAATGAAACATGTTAGCTTTACATAGTAAAACCTTCTTCTGAATAATTCTTTTAGTTAGGAAGCAGGGACAATGCCATGGGACTCCCGTGACTAGCCACTCCATGTGAAACATTAACAGTAAATGGCTGAAGCAAACAGTTGGCAAGCAATCATATGCTAAAAGGCAGAAATGTTCAGCTGGGATAGACTTTTGTAGTTAGAGCACTGCAAGAAAGCAATATGACAGAAAGCAACATTATGCTAATGGATGCAATGCTAATTAACTATCTTTTGGAAGAATTTCCAAACCAAAATGATCATATTTTCATCATTCATCAGGTGAGGTGTCTGCTCTTGCACAGAAAACTCAGATTTAATTTCTAGCTAACTGTTGGTGTTGGGTACAATTTGAATCAATAAAAATTAACAGCAAGATTATTTAGATAATCCCTAGTTCCTGGAAAAGGCAAATTATTTTCACCAGCAATAATTAGTTTTACTAGCAATATATCTGCAAATTTACTTTTCTCAATCTGTTGCAGACATTTAACAGTTATTTGGGTTTCACATAACGAAATAGGGGAAGTAATTCTTAAATAACTATTCAACCTATTGGAGATGACACTGCTGCAATATTCAGTCAGTACAGCATTAAAACAGGGGACAAATTTGTTGTAAGCTTCATATCTGTCATTTTGCTATGTGACTAAAGGACCCATAGATTGAAGACATAATAATAATAAAGACTTTGATAAATGTTGTTTGGGGAAAGGGAAAATTATTCCCTTTAAGGGAAGTAAGTTTACTCAGAGAATATGTCAACTATTATGAACAAAGAGAAAGATGGCAGTTATCTATCTTAGCCTTTTATAAAGTTTCACATTACTCTCTCATTTCAGAAATTAAATCAGCAGCAAAGTCACTAAAAGACTTTAGGGAGTTTCTAATACTCTTGGTTTGAGAAAGGAGTGGGAAAGCCAAAAATTTTTCCTAGATTACAGTCGCCTAATCTCTAAAAAAATGTAAATGTTTTCTTCCAATTCTTTCTCCTTTTACCGTGTGCTAAACATCAAAAATAACAAATTAAAACTTTTGCAAGTTTCAGTGAAACTGAATGGACAAACAGAAAACAGCAGGCCTGACTGATAGAATGGTCAAAGGAAGATTTCATACCCTCTTCTGCACAACCATCCATACAGAGGGTAAATTTTTCAGCAACAGGTAAAGTTCCTATCTTCTTAGATACAAGCCTGTGCCAGTCAATCACAAGCCACAGCACCACTGGAAATCAAGTCAGTTTCCAAAGTGCTGCATTTTCTGGTTTATGCCTCTTACAAGAAAACCACCCTTCCCTTTCCTCAATTAGTAATAAGTGTCTACAATTTGAAACCCAGAAAGGGAAAAACAGTCATGAGCCTGTTCTCTTTTTCAGTTTTTCTAGAAGCTGCATGTATTTAAATGAATCATTCAGACTGGCCTTCAAAAGGTCCATATGCTGGTGGGTCTGTGACATCTATTTTTACATAAATTACTCTTAGTGCTTTAAAATTAATTTTCCAATCTTGAATTCATCCAAGTTCTTCTTTCAAGTGTTGGAGATTCTTATGTCTTTGTCTGCAATTCTGAGCACTCCCACTATCAGATCTCTTTTACTTGAATGAGGATCTGTACTCTGATTAAATCACCTTTAACCTTATCTGCAGACATGCTAAATTGATTGAATTATTTAAGCCTCAGATAATAGGACTTCTTCTGATTCCCAGAGCCCTTTTATGTCCATTCTTTGAACTATCTTCAGTATTTTCATATTTGTCTGGATGTAGACACTGGCAGGAGACACATCCTGGCAGAAGTCTATTTCTTGCATACTAACTCAAAATTATTTCCTTTCTTTAACTTGACAGTCTCTCTCACATGGACAATGTTAGGCCTTTTGCTCCAGTATGAGATTAAAATGTCACATTAAGGAGGTTCTCTGATGATTTGAGGTAGCATTCTAAATAATTACTTTCTGAGGTAGTGTCCTCTTCTGTAGGTATAGATATAGTTACTTGTTTCCTTTACTACTACCCATAATGAAGTGTGTTAAAATACATTTTGGTAGGTTGTGACCATTTGGTTTCAGAGTGACTCAGGTAACTGATCACTTGTCCTCCTCATTAGTTGCAATTCCACACCTAAGTATGTCTATACAGTTCATAACAGGATATAAAATAGACACTTCATAAAAATTTCTATGTGTGGAATCCCAGTCAAAATAACTCCACTTGCTGATCCCTATAAACTTAGAAATATTAGGTTTAACTAGCCTTTGAGGTGGTTTTAAGGTATTTATTATGTGCTATCTTTATTTTCTACAAGTTTTTAATCATGATATGGTATGATTCAATGACAAAGACTGTTTTAGTAAGGCAGAAATTTCTAAGACTGAGCTGTGTTCCTTATAATAAATACATAACTAACACAGGCATTGCTGTGAAACTGAATCCAATGTAATTTGTTGCATGTCTGATCTACTTTTAGTTACCAGTATGAATGCATACTTCACATCACATTTCTCTGATCTCCTTGTTGATAAAAGTATAACTTAATCCAGCTGAATTTAACAGGGAAAAAAGGTTACTGGTTTTATTGG
Source organism: Urocynchramus pylzowi (assembly GCA_013397555.1). Classification (NCBI taxonomy): domain Eukaryota; kingdom Metazoa; phylum Chordata; class Aves; order Passeriformes; family Fringillidae; genus Urocynchramus; species Urocynchramus pylzowi. The sequence continues at coordinate 429,552 of VZRH01001122.1, read as the reverse complement.
AAAGAATTTCCCTGATACCTTGTAAATTTATTTGTCCAAGTAGTCGAAGTTATAGTGGATCTAGTCTAGTGCCATTATCACACAGGCTTGGGAAGAAAAGACCAATAGCAGCACATCTTTTACAGGGGAAAGCAGGCTAGAGGAACAGGCAAGGCAGCTTGGCAGTGGAGGAAGTGTATAATTAGCCCCATAGTAACTCAAGCTCTGAAGGACTGTAAGCATAAATGCCTCCTGGAGTTTTAGGTGCCAAACTATTTGTGACTAGATGCTGAAAAATAGCCCACATCACATCAAAACAAGATCAGCCTACTCTTCATAAAGTAATGTTACACACACAAACATGCATATATCTAAACACCCACAATCTGCTGGAGAGTTTCTGAACAAAACAAGGCACTTGAGTACATGTAGATACTGTGGTCATCCCAGGTTTTCTCATGGACTGAGCCTTGTTTAGTGACCGAGCTAGAGGCATAGGGATCAAATATGTAGGTTCCAGTTACTTGCTCTCTGTCTATTCAGAACGTGACTTTCAAGTATTATATAGCAGATAATGAAAAGGCAGAAGGATTTAACTCACTTGAGTAATCCTATTTCCTAACATTCATTATCAGCAACTTCACAGCTGCTGTATGGCTTACTTATTAAAATAAAAATTAGGAGGAGAAATCTGTTGATGTCAGATTTATTCTGAGTGGCAAGACTTACCACCTGACATATCTAGGTAATTAGAGGGGGCTTTTAACAGAAGGTTAGAACTCAAAAATTATACAGAGTTTATTGCTTGTCATGCTGAAATGAGTCTTGGCCAGTGCAAGGAATTTTCTCAGTAGTGTTCTTCACCGATATTATGCAGAGGTGTTTGAATAGTTTCTCTCTTTGGAGTCCTCTTTTTTTTTCCTCCAGATAATTATCTTCCTTTATTCTGTCTGTGTCTGAAATGCCAGTTCAGTGGTTGATCCTTAACTAAGAATAAACAGACAAATGGTTAGACAGAACCACACTTTTTTCACGGGAAGTATGTAGGTGAGCACAAATTTCTGAATAGGGATTATATCAATCATATATAGTTTACTGATTTGGAAGTATCATCATCAGTTATGTATATTTTCTTTTCTTTCGTTATTCTGTTGTTTGTTTTTCTGAGAAAAAAATGGCTTTTTAAAAAAATATACACTCCTTAGACCTATATAGTTGTCCTTCTGGAAAGAAGAAGAAAGAAATCTGAATTGATTCAGCATAAGCTCCTTTGCTGTGTATTACTCACTCTTCTGACTGTCATTTCCCCATGAATATAGATCTTCAAGGTCCTTCAATCTTATACAGACATAGTAACAAAATATGGGCGGCATGAACAAAGTACTTGCAAGAAGAACAGTCTCCAGTTATTCTGGAGGTGATATCTTGTCCAAACACAGTCCTATGCATGGCTTTGTGGAAAGGCTATTTAGCTTTAAGCAGTTGTCACTGGTCTTTGCATTAGCTCCAAAAGCATTAAAGTGGGTACAACAAAGCCTCCTTCATCCCCGTGGTGCCACATTTACATTTCAATCTTATCTGACAGGCAGGTGCCATTCTATCTGTTTATATTCAGCTATGTCACTTACTGATGTTTACAAAATAAAGTCTATAGATGACAAGAAGAACATCTTTGTTATTTAGGTAATCAAAAAACTGCATGATAATGCTTTCACGCTGATTTCCTTCCTCCAGGATAGCAGAACATTTGTCACCAGCAGGATTGAGACAGGTTTTTATAAAAAAATACAAAACTTACAATTTCATCGTCTTTCTTCAGTAAGCATCTAATTCCTACTGCAAAAGAGAAGAAAATGATAAACCAGCAAAATACTTTGTTGTTTTCCTGGAGGGAACAGTATAATAGAGTGGACTGGGTATGGTAATAGAATTTTCCCCAATATATAACTCCAACATGTCCCCTGTGGTTCTATAAAAACATTGTAAAGAATGTTTCAGTAAACAAAATAAGAGAGTGATAATGAAAACTGAATTAGCAATCATTTGGACAGCCAGCTGTTTTGGGTTAATGTGCATGCCAGTTTTTGGAGATATTCCTTCTGGTTTATTTGAACATACTTAGTTTGCTATCCTGTCAGATGTTTGCAGTCTAGCATACAACAAAAACCAGCAGAATGCTGTGAGTGTTTTTGGGCTGCAGTTCAGCATCCTCACAGCTGACCCACAGCATGCACAATCTGATAATGACTGATTTGTCTTAAACGTGTTCACTAAAAGGAAGGAATTTATCTCTTATTAGCCTCTTCATTGACACTGCTGTTTGGCAAAAAGAAATTTAGTGAATTTTGAATTAGCAAGGTTTGGGGTAGTGAACTGTTGGGAGTAATGCTTTTTTGGAATAAATCTTCTGATCAGGTTAACTCGGGCTTGTTTTCAAATAGCTTAAATAAAAGTTACATGGAAGTATTTCTTAACATTTTTTTTGGATCCAAAGAGAAATGTGTATCACCTGTCACAACAGAGAAAAAAGGCTGATGTTGAAGAGACATTGTGTTTTTTTAGCTGTAAATGTTCAGGACTTTAAAGGGTTCATTTAGTACTTCCCATGTAGGAAAGTGCTTTTAACTCAAAGACAGAAACAGTGATATAGTTTCTTACCTGAAGTAAGAAATACAAAAATAAAAATTTGAGTGATAGGCCAAAGAGGGACAACATTTCACTAATAATTTCCCTTTCCACTCCACACAGTATGTCAGAAACTACACATGATCTCACAAAGTAGACACACAAAAATAAATATGTTAATAAATGCATCTTTTATATACATTTAGACTCATGAACATTAAGGATCAGGTTGGTTGCAAAATAGTAAAGTTGGATAGGTTCAAGTTAGCAATATCCTTTATTAGTAGTAGCAGAGTTGAGTTTTCAAGTATAATGCAAATATTTTCAAGTTCAGCGAGTATATGCAGAGCTGAACTATATAACTGCCAGTGAAGAAATATGAACTTAAAAGATCTGTGTTGAAACTTGTGCTCTGTGTTGTCCTGGTTAAGATGTCTGGCTCTTAGAGTTGCCAAACACTGTATGTATATTCATGTTCTCTCTACAAAGACAGAAATTGGATTCTTCTTTTTGAACTTAGTGATATTCATTAAAAGAGCTCCTTCATACTTCGTGATGAGCTGTGGTTTAGAGATAATATTTGCTCCTGCAGAAGAAACAGAGTTTTTTTCTATAGCAACAGAGAGAATATTACACAAAATGGTCCATTATGCACCAACACAGGAGAACATAATATAGATGCAATATGAGGAGTATCTCTGCACCTTAATTAATCAATACATCAAAAGAGATGATGGTTGGGAAGTATTGTCAATTCCACATCTCTAATGTCTTTCCAGTATAATTTTTTAAAATTTTATTTTAACTAAGGCATATACAGCCTAAACTTATACATTAGAGCAGAGATTTAACAATGATAGAGGAGCATAAAAGGTGAACAAAAAAATATTGAAAACACATTCATAATTAGGAAGGATAGACTGACCTCAGGATAAAGCGAAATCCAACACAAAATAACCCAAATAATTAGAGTGTTATTTTCTGTGAGAAATGGAAACTTGGAAATGATTCTTGTCAGTAACATTTAAATTTATATTAAATTAAACTTGAATATTTACTGTAGAATTTCAAGTACAACAATAAAATCCACAATGCAATATTAACTTCTGTAAGTTGTTGCATTATTTTCCAGAAGAAAAGGCAGTGATTCCTTTTACAATTGTGACTGGAACAGCGAAGCTATTTGTGGGCTTCTCATTAACAGAGCAATAAAGTGTATAACATTTACTCCCCTGAATTACCAAATACTGGTACCTGTGCCGGCAAACAGACTTCACATAGGCACTGACCCAGTGATCCATGCTGAGCAATGAGCATATACCCATGGGTCATTGGAGAGAAATCACTGCCAAACTGCCTTTCTGGGCCATGGCCATGAAACAGGGCATGTTGATATGTGACATTTCAAGAGATAAGTTTGCCCTTCCTGTTAATCCATACCCACCTGTTAGCTCACTCACTGTCTACAGCAAATGGAAGACACAGCTGACAAAGCCACTTTGGAATCTTGTCTCTGACAAGGAGCACATCTTTCAGCAGGCTCTGAACTGGCCACTTTCAAGTTCTTAGGATGATCCCTAGCATTGCTTTGAATGAGGCCAAGTGACATGTTTTCTGAGCAGTTCCTCAGCACCAATCAGGAATTACCACTGATCAGGCTATTTTGCACATGTCTGCTCTCTGCTGTAGCTTGTGAAATGTTAATGATAGAAACACAGACCATGCTCTGCTACTTGTTCCACTGCCCAAGACTGTCAAAGGCTTCAGGGCTGTTTGGGATCACTAATATATCTCAAAGCAAGGTGCATATGGCCTGATATCAAGTAAGAATTTAGTCATTTCTACTTGAGTCTGATGCTGCTTTCCTATATACTGTTTTATGTGGCTCCTAGTGATGTCAGTAGGGACTGACAAGCAAGCAGAGGTCTGTCTAACCTGAGACAGGAATGTCTTTAGGCAAGAAAATGAAATAGAGAAGAAGAATCTTCCATAACCCCATTTATTGGGCAACATGGAGGCCCAAAACTGGTGACCTCCCAAACTGTCAGACAGACATTGATATTTTACTTCCCAGTGGCTAGCCTTATTACACTCCATTTCTGTAGGGGATTATTTCATTCCACATGGTTCCCTGGAGCGCACACTCTCACTCATATGCTCTTGCAGAGTGAAAATGGTAGCCAGATGAAAGGGGAAGCTCCTGGGGCCCTTGGCACCTGCCATCCTCTCCCAAATTTAGCCTCTTTTTTTTTTTTTCAACTGTAATAATTAAACAGCCAGGGATATTTTAGTGCCTTTTCATTGCAAAAGTGTTTATATCTACCTTATATTACTGAGTAATTCCATACTCAGAAGCAAGTAAATAAAAAATTTCTGTGATATGTTATACTGCTATCCAATGGATTTGGTTCAGAACAGATTTCACAATACAATAATGCTCATGTGGATTTTAAATCTGAGTGTTTTGGAGACTACGGGATGCTGCATCTTACTGTAGACTAAGGTTATAAGCATCATATAATCAAAAATAGTCTGGCCACTAATCTTATAATTTTAAGGTGTTTTTCTCAAGTATTTCAGAGAAACAAGCAACAGAAATTCATATTTTAGGATCCGAGAGTTAGGGCAAGAGTGCCCATTGCACCTGGCCTTGCAGGCGGGTGAGCTGGGAGCTTGGAAGGATGTGGGGGTGGGTGTGGGTGTGGGTCTCCAGAGGAGGCTGATTAGGATCACTGGGGTCTCTTAGGGCTCTGACATCTCATACCTTAATGTATATAGGGAATTTCTATCACATGTATAAATCTAAAGAGGGGACTTTCACCTCCGGTATACTAGAGCAAGACTTGGTTGTTTATGGCAACACTTATGGACAAACTTTCAGTGCTTTTGACATCTAAGGAAATATTTAAGTAAATTAAAAATAGGTCTCACAAATCTACCTTCAGGGTTAAAGAACAAATTTCTGCTTTCTATGTTTTCTTATGTAACAGAACACACCAGTTGTGGTACACACTGCTAAATCTCTTCTGATAGATGTGTTATAGTTGCCTCTCCTCCATCCACCACAAACCACCTTGTATATGATGGTGGGATTCAATCAGTGTATATACAACTGGTTGAAAATAGGATTCTAGTTAAGGGCAATCCACAAGGCTCTCCTTATATGAGGACTGATCATAGAACCAAAAAATAGCTTGTATTGGAAGGGACATTTAAAAGTCATCTTGTCCAACTCTCCCTGCAATAAATAAGCAGGAACATCATCACCTGGGTTAGGTTGCTGAAAGTTCTGGCCAGCCTTGAAAGTTTCCATGGATGGAGCATGAATTTCTTTTATAAAGAGTGAGACTTTTCATGTAAGCTTATTCTAAGGAAGATGTTTAAAAGAAACACAAAAATGCAGTCTAATTCTGCCTTGCCTCACTTTTACAGCCACTCAAGGAACACACTAGCTAGCTTTTTAGATCACTAAAGTTATCTGCCAAATGCCCTTTGTCAGTAAGGAGAATGCTGTCTAAGATTGCTCAGGAAATGTTACTGCTTGTCAACAGTAACATCTCCCTCTATTACATGAGGGAGAATCTTTCCCCTCAAACATAGTGTTATACTTTCAACAAGTCTCAATATCCATGAATGTTTTAAGAGTTATATTTTTCTTTTACTTTGGACCAGTCACTTTTAAAATATTTTTTCCACCATAAATTTGTACTGGAAAGTATAAAAAAAGTTTCTATCATTTTAGTGGTGAGGATCTATCAGTAATAGTCAAAATACAAATTAGTAGCAGAACAGTGTAGATATTTATATCAAAAGTGTTACATGGTTTGGTTGCATTTGATAGGAAATAACTGGATTGACAATCCAGGAGGGCCTAGATAATTTCTAATTTTATGAACACATAGTGTTAGGAGAGGTATTTATACTGACTATATTTATTGTATTGTACCACTAGGTACAGCATGTCTCAGCCTAGGTTTATTGTCTTACAGAGGTAAGAGAATAAAGTTCCCAGAGAGAACTAATTTATGACCTTAGAACACTCCTTTGCAACAGGATTCCCTTTTTTTAATACAAATATAAGCAAATCAGTCCACAGTTATTTACTCTGCAATGTAAAAGCTCACAATTAGGTGGTGTGGAATCCTCACTAAAAAAAAAATAATTCATTACTTTTCACAGAGGCTGATACAAAAACAGGATGCTGATAGAAGCATCATGGTTCCTGTGAGATGATAGAGCAAACAAACTTTTAAATTGACTGAGGTGTCCTGTGAGAATCAGCTTCATGATATGCTGGTCTGTAGGAAACTAAATTACTTCTTTGAAGTTTAAGGAGTTTTAACTTCTTCCCTTTTTTCCCTGATCTTCTCTCCTGGCCTTCTCCCAGTAAACAATTTTAATATGCTATTAGACTGATGATCAAGTCAGATTTACTCATAGGCTTCTTAATCCTATTTAATACCATGGAATTGTTTTCTTATAATAAAGAAAAGACAGTGTTTTTCCAAGCATGTCATGGCTTTAATGCAAATGTGATTTGCCCTGTAGTAAAGATATGATAAAGAAGTGACATTCTCTGCCATTGTATTTAAGAACCTGCTATGTAGTTTGACTTTAGTATTCTGTTTTTACTGTTTGGACTAATCTTTTGTTAGCTTGCTTACAAATTTTTTGCTTCTACAGAGAGGCTAGTAGGGCTGCAGTGTCATTTCCTTAATTACAGCACTGGATGTTTTCATTGGATAGTTTATGAAGTCATTATCAGGCCAATGAACTCATTGTTCAAAGCAAACAGGATTAAAGTTCCACTGTACTTCATAAGAAACTTCCTAACCTCCCTTCAGAACCCACAGTTTTGCCTATCTTCACCAGGATTTTGCAAATTAAATTTTGACTCTGACCTTACATAAGACCAACATTTCCTCTATGAAAGTTTCAACAAATCCATCTCAACATTTCAGCTCTGACCTTCTCTCTCAGTGGAAGAAAGAACATTTCAAAAAATGTTAAGCAAATACCATGTGAAAATATGGGTGGTTTTTTAGCTTCAAATCAGGCAGAAAGTTGGAGCTTTGACTTTATGGGATGACTTTCTCTAGGACAGATAATGAAATTCAGATAAGGCTCTCCAGCTGCATGAAATACAAAGGTAAGATTTTTAAANCCAGCTGCATTAAAAAAAAAGGTAAAATTTTTAAATTTTTTTTTTTTTTTTTTTTTTTTTTTTTTTTTTTGCTTGACAACATGCCTGTAAAACAGAAAAAAACCCAGGTTTGCTCTCTACCCATGCTCAAAAACACTATTGTCAGGATCTTATTACAGGTACTAAACCACATCATTGTAGTCAAGATAAGTGTGCTCTTCAAACAGAAAAGACTAATGAACATGACAGTGTTGGAAAAAATATTAAAGAGAGAAATAAAAACCTTGAATATTTTGTTTTTGAAAAGTGACGTGACGAATCTCAGTAAAACGCGCTTTTATTTCTCATGATTTTAATTTGGGGATTCAAAATTTTTTAGACTTGAAAATTTAACAACTTATTTTACAAGTCAGATGACTATTGTCACATTTAAATGCCACTGATTTTCAGCATACTGTCAGAGACTACTATATCTAGAGGATCAGGATCCATTTTACCTGTGATGTCAGTCCTCTTTCACTTAGGCATGAGCTAGGAGATTTTCTTGCTAGTGAACAAACCGTCCGAGTTGACTGTAATTGCAAAGAAGATAAGAGTGTCTGTGTTTGGGAGGAGAGCTAAAACTGTTGCAGCTTTCCATGCAAAAAAAAAAAAAAAATATTTCCCTCTGTGTGAGTTCAGTGTTGCTGGCAAAACCCCAGTCTGAAATAGGATTTCTTACTCACTTAACATATTCTTCTGGTGGGAAGGAGTCATTTCCAGCTAAACAACTTACGGAAAGCTGCTTGCTGATTTTGCTAAGCACACTTACTGAAAATTAGTTCTTCTAATTGCCAAAAATACTTCTTTTCCAAATGTTTCTACCTTGATTCTCGCCAGCAGGCAAGACATACACTGATGGGTAGAGGAGGTATGAATAAAACCATGAGGTGAGTTACAACCTTTTATATTGCTTCTGAAATGAATAGATCCTCACAAGTATCAAATAAAATTAAAAACATAGTTCTGTATAAATAATCCGTTAATGGGATTTCTGTTTCTGTTAATTTTCATCAGAATAGAATGTAATGATGAGGTAAAAACCAATTACATGACACATGTAGTCTTGCACTTCTGATTTCACCGAAAATTATTGTGTTAGTAATGTACAGAATACATGCTTAAAAACTAGTTTTTCAAAAGCAGAACTTACCTGAACTGTGTCATGCTTGAGTTCCAATGCTTCTGGGAGTTACTGGAAAGTATAATCCCTCATAACTGTATTCTATAGTCTTCTGTTGGAACTATTTTCTTTTCATAAGTGCATGACATTTTTCTCAGATTTTGTTAATATCTTTATAACTACTAGAAGGGAAAAGAGTAGCTGAGATTACAGTGCCTCTGACAACTTAAGTTCTCCTCCCCAGAAAAGCTTCATACCTGTTAAAATCCCGTTACACTTAAGTAACAGGGGAAAAAAAAACAAAACCAAAAACATTCTCTGGTTTTAGTCTGCTATCTTTCTTTCAGTTCTGTGGATACCTGGTAGCACTTCAACAAGTGGAAGATCAATGGAAACATACACTTTGATTGTGACAGGCTTAGGATCCAGCCCTATGTACATGATTGGTTTTATTACCCAATTAGTCTACTCCTCCTCTTTGAAAAGGATGATATCCCAGACATAGATTTGGTTTAAAGAAATAAAAAAAAAAATTAAAATCTCAAAACTCAGTAAGCACAATATTTTTGGTAATTTCAGTTTTCCCCTCTTTTATACTTAACATTAAGGAGATCAGTTTTATAATGGATCTCATGTTAGCTGAAGTCTATGAATATATATACAAATATATAAATAGTTGTGATATATATATATATATACGTATGGGTGTGTATGAATGCATATATATATATATATATATATATTTATGCAAAGATTTCATTTGTATTGAACTTCATTTTGTGATGCTTTGCATACCATTGTTAAAAGTTTGCTTTTTAATCAGCTCTGCCAATACTAAAATAACTATTTTAAGCAGCAAAGAGATGAATGGCAGATTTTCCATGGCCAGACTGTGTATTAGTTAGCATTGTGGATAAAAGCTGATGGTTGCTGGACTTTTGATTTTATTTTGAGATGTAATTGTCATGTTTCAAGAAAATGAAAATTAAAGAAAAAGGATGGTTAAAGATCTCCAACTAAATGAAGCTTTGTTAAGATGTTTTAACTAAAATGTATATATGGAAAAAATAAGAATGCAGTTCTTGAAAGTTGTTGTGTGAAACCTCTTCCTGTGACTGCACTCAAATTATATGTCAGAATTTCTGGATTAAAACTCTATAGGTGAAGAAATCCTCTCTTTGTTTGTTTGCTTGGTTGTTGTTGTCACTTTGAATTTGCATAAATATTTCAATCCAAAACATTTGGGTAAATTACCGAATACCTTTAATTTCCCAAATCTTTCTAAACATCTTTGTTGATCCCCTGACCAGCTACTTTATTGAAGTTTGAATATATGCCTGGCTACTGTTACCAGTCATTTTGATGAATAATATGTCTACAAGCAATTAAAATTTTTCATATAAAAAAGAGTTGGCTCAGAATTTGAACTTTCAAATGACAACCAACCAAATTAAGAAAATTTCTTCTTTAGTACAACAGTATGGGTATAAAGGTATGTGAAATTGTGGAAAAAGTACTTAAAACAGGGAGTTAGATGACAGTTTTTCCAATTATCTTTCCTCATCAGAGGTGTCTGCTGGAAAGGAAAGGTGATGATGCTCACAGACAATACTGGCAGTGACCTAAGCAAGGAGAAGCAACAGAAATAAATTCTTGTAAAAAACCAGCCCGACATTTGAGTCTTTGTGTGTCTCTCTGAGCACATACAGATTTCTTGTATTTTTAGTATCATCTGGCAGAGGTTAGCAAAGGAAAGATTCAGGAAGTAAAAATGAAGGTATGCTGGTTTGGGCTGGAGTAAATTTTCTTCCCAGTGGCTCGTATTTGTGTTTTAAGTTTGTGCTGAACACAAGATTGATAATAAAGAGATGGTTTTTTTTATTGCTGAGAAGAGCTTACCCAGAGCAAGGCCTTTCCTGCTTTTCATACTGGCACACTGGGGAGGAGACTGGGGGTTCACAGGAGGCTGAGGGGACATGCAGTCTGGACAGGTGACCCAAACTGAGCACAGGGATATTCTATATGACATCATGATCAGTACATAAAGTGGGGGGAAGAAGGAGAAAGGGTGGGACGGTCAGAGTGAAGGCATATGTCTTCCCCAGTAACCATCACATCTGACAGGGCTCTGCTCTCCTGGGGATGGCTGAGCACCTGCCTGCCCATGGGAAGCAGTGAATTAATTCCTTTTTTTGTTTTGCTTGTGTGCATGGCTTTTGTTCTGCCTATTAAACTCTTTATCTCAACCCACAATTTTTCTACCTTTTACCCTTATGATTCAATCCTCTCCTTGATGCTGCTGGTTGTGTGAGTGGCTCCATGGTACTTGTCTCCTGTCTGGGGTTAAATCATAACAGAAGGTAAAAAGGATTGTGGAACACATTGACATTTAAAGATATAATGGATACAAGGGTGCAGAATAATACCTAGAGCACAGACTTTTGGACTTTGATATTTACCATGCATGCATGGCAGAGGAAGAGATAGTTACAAGTCTAACAGTTCAAGAGCAAATGTGCTGGACTGCAGTGATAGAACAAGAAAAAAACCCAAAAAAAACCCAAAAAAAACAAAAAAAAAAAAAAAAAAAAACAAAAAAAAAACCCAAAAAAAAAAAAAAACCAAAAAAAAACCAAAAAAAAAAAAAAAAAAAAACAAAAAAAAAACCCAAAAAAAAAAAAAAACCAAAAAAAAACCAAAAAAAAAAAAAAAAAAAAACAAAAAAAAAACCCAAAAAAAAAAAAAAACCAAAAAAAAACCAAAAAAAAAAAAAAAAAAAAACAAAAAAAAAACCCAAAAAAAAAAAAAAACCAAAAAAAAACCAAAAAAAAAAAAAAAAAAAAACAAAAAAAAAACCCAAAAAAAAAAAAAAACCAAAAAAAAACCAAAAAAAAAAAAAAAAAAAAACAAAAAAAAAACCCAAAAAAAAAAAAAAACCAAAAAAAAACCAAAAAAAAAAAAAAAAAAAAACAAAAAAAAAACCCAAAAAAAAAAAAAAACCAAAAAAAAACCAAAAAAAAAAAAAAAAAAAAAGGAAAAGAAAAGAACACACACACACACACAAATCCCAGTAGAGGAAAGAGAAGACAAGAAGGAAACAAACATAAGGAGTAAAATGATCAAATGGTAGAATCATTTGCAGGCAGAATGAGAGAGGGATGAGAAATAATTGAGTTCCACACAGACAGAAAACAGCAGATATTTGAGACCACAAAAGAAGAAAATCAAAAGGCATGTTGCCAAAGCACATTCAGGAAATAGAAAGGTTTTGCTATCTGTCAGGTGGTATCTGAGAATAGTTCAGTCAAAATGTCTCACAGTCAATTTTTCCTCTTATAAAGCTTTGGTTCAACTGCTAAATATATAGTTTACATCAGTATTAATGTCTCTGGCAGATTCCTGTTGAAATAGGTGAAAAGAATGAAGTTCATGTATTCAAATGGAGAAATATGGTAGAATGGAGTACGCATAGAGGTCTACACCATAGATTTTTAGCAATTTGGTGCAGTAAATGCCAGTGAAATCAATTCTACAAACATACAAAAATTTGCAAAGTTTCAGATGGTCACGCACTGACTTTATGGATCTCTGGAAAAAACTGCTGAAGTCACCAAGGATTAATAGCAATTTGTGCACAAAAGAACTAGTCTCACATGGAGAGCTTTATGATACGAATATTGTGTGGCATCCACAGAAAAGGGACTTCTCAAAAGACAGAGACAAATATCATAGCACCTAGCTTGGAGATTATGTGGATTATGCATTGTTCACAGATGAGAAGAATTCTAAACTAAGAAATTATGTAAAACTGTATGAAGTCACATAGAATCTGATGCTGACTCCCCAGGTGCTTTTCTTTCCTCCTACTTCTCATAACCTTTAAGTTTTGCCTCCTGTTGAAGGTAAACAGGATAAGAGTAATCAGCTGCTAGTCAAATCCAGAATGGCAAAAAGCCATATTCCTACTCTAGAACTTTTTACTAAAGTAACAGATTTATTCAAGTTGACACGTAAAATATAAGAGTTGATCATGTATTTTCTTCTTTTAAATGTTCACTACAGAAGGGATCATAACAAATGTTTGTAAGATGAATGATCTGCACCTCATCTTTCATTTTAAGATTTAACAACCTTGCACAGTTGAATCCATCCAACTAACAAACAAACAAACAAGGCCTCTAACAAAATCTGTTTCTTTTAAAGTGTTTTCAAGTTTTTTATTATCACCTGGACACTGAAATAAAACCAACAGTTTTAGTGCTAGTCATTTCCCCCCCACCGAGAAAAACCCACAGCACAACTCTTTTGTGGGCTATATGGAATATTGAAATATTTCTGTATTCATAATCCTACAGTGAATACTAATTGAATAATACTACAATGAATGTGACAATGATTTGTCTAAATTCTGTTTTCCTTTAGACAATATTGAAGACTTCTATGAATTTGAACAGAAAGATACAGACAGCAGTTTCCAAGGCTTAAGCTTAGTGCACAGAATTTTGCCTCAATGAGCCTTCTAAAATTGACAAAATATTTAACATCACATTTCTTAGAGCAGTTTACACAGAGAAAGGTATCCAAAAGAACGTACTTCTGATGAAGGTGACAAGTAATATAATGAGCTTCCTTAGAAATAAAAGAAAGTCCTTCAAGGATGACTGAACCAGCCTAACTCAGATATTTTCTAAGCTCTTTCTGAAAGAGGCTTTGTTTCTGTGTTGAGTGTAAAGAAAACACAGTGGGAGATACAAACCAAGAAAACCAGCCTCTGTGACTAATCTCCTTTGAGTTAAAACATATTGATTCAAAACTTTGTGGTGCAGTGTTTGTTCACTGGTCAAAGCCTGATATGAGTACCAGAGCAATTCAGCTGCAGAATACACATGACTTTGATTAACCATCAAGCTAACAGAGAGAACAATCCCATCCCCTCTAGAGAAGGGGAAAAGAAAACTATTTCTAGAACCTTTCAAATCAGGCAGCTAGTCTCTTCTGTCCTCTTGCTAATAAGCTACTCTCTGCATGAATCCTCTTTTTGACTGGAAGCCTTTTAAATCTGCCAGCTGGAAAACAGGCTTCCATGTGGCTTCTCATCTCTAGCACCTATTTGTCTTGACAAACAGGGCCAGCTGCACTTCTGGGTCTTTAAAGAACTCTGTGGCTTCATATATTTGCCCCATGTATACCACTGCAGTTAATGAAGATGTTTTAACACCCCAACAGAGGATTCACCCAGTGCAGAAACTACACTGTACTTGCACAGGTCTTTCTATAGCTCTCCTTCATGCAGAGTATAACAAGGAGATCTACCTTAAACTTTCAAACCTGTAGACATTGGGTTCATTCGAAAAGATAGTTACGACACACCATCTGTTCTCCGTCAAAGCAAAATCTAAACAGAATAAAAATAACTCTAAAATCATCTTTCTGCTCCTTCTGACATCTCTTGAGGTTGAGCACAGAATTAGACCTCTATGTTATTTATACAGCATTCTGAGGCATGCTTTGTAGATCAAATGCAATGACATTTTCTCAGACTTTAGAACATAGTTTAATTTTAAACTAACTGCAAATTATAAGAACTGAATAAGGGGAGGAGTGAAGGAAAAAAATATGTTACACTAGTATTAAAAAAAAATTAAAAAGACCCATGCTTTGTAATTTTCCTGTAATAATTTTTCTCACAATTTTTGTTGTATATTTTTAACATACTTTCTTCTAGGCTGAAGGTTAAAAAATTGCCCTCTATGTTATCTCTGTCCATGATTTTGTGGTATCCTGAACTGGCATTTCACTCCCTTTTATTTAATTACCTATAACAGCAGCCTATCAGTCCCTACTTATAGAGCTTTACAAAGCAGACAACTCAAAAACCAATTTGTGGTGTACATATAGAGATATAAAAAGGGAGAAACGTGCCATATGGGGAAACGTACTCACTGTTTATCTTAGATTGAGTTTCTTAGCAAATGGCAGGACCAGGTTAATAAGAAACTCATACTAGAAACACATGCAAAGCCATAAAGATTCAGATTGTCCTTTTTTAAATTAGTATTTTCTGTGATTTACTGTACTCACAAGAAATGTTACAATGGGCATCATCACCCTACCAGAGCAAAAGCTGGACAAATGGGACTAGATATGGACTTTTTCCTTAATATGTTAAAAAAAAATTGAAAAAAAAGGAAAAAAAGTTTGAGTGTAATCTATTACACTCAGCATTCAACAAACTTAGCTGCCAAAGTAAAGTAGTCAGTCTAAGTCACTGGGAAACTCCTTTTTTTTATAGATGAGGAAGTGTGATGCAGAGGATCAACTCACTAGCTCTCTCTCTTTGGCAGAGGCTTGTCTTTGCTGTGTCTTGGTCTACATATCTGCTCATTTGCTTTCTTCAGAGATCTATAGTTTTCATTTGTTCATACCAATTGGGTATAAGTCTTACATTTCATGGGGCAGAGATATTTTACTTACTGGTATAAATATTTTTTCTATGCACATCGGACTGACTTAGTTTGTAGTATATTTGCATAAAGTTATGAATAATAATAGGGATTTGTTGAGGTAATTGAAACAATGGAAGTACCTACTTTCTACTGAGTATTTTTTTCTACTTTTAGAATGTTATACCACTGTACAAGGAGTGATACTTCAATGTGTAATCTGCATTCAAAATCTCAATACATGCACAGTTAGCATGAACCTACTTGCTAATGTGCTCACATTAGATCTCACAAGATTTAACACCATATTTGTGTTGATCTTTGTACTACATCAGCTGCTCCTATTCCTTTTTTGACTCTTGGCTGCTAATAAGGATTCCATCCGTCAGGCATTTCAAAGTGTGCAACAACTCAGCAAAACAGACTGGTTATGCTGGAATGGCTGCTGATAAGAAGGACATGACCACCATGAAGCTCTGGTAGATGTTTTATGCTGGTGGATATATACTCCAGTGCTCACTGTTCACTCTGACATAGTGACCATAATTGTCAGCTTGATCAAATTCCCATCAGGGAAGAAAGTGTAGGACTGCTGCACAATTGCATTAATGTGTGTGAAAGAGTGTGAGTCATGAGCCAATCTTGAGCCTTACATTATGTATGACACCTGGCACGCCTGTAGGGCTACAGTGCACGTTTATAGCAAGTTATGGGAGACTGGATCACCAAAAGAACAACCATACACACATGATACACCAATCTTCAATACAGCAATAATTTCCAACAACCTAGAATTATTTATATTACTGAGTATAATGGAGAGAGGTCACATGACACATTGATCACATGACAATGAAAAAGTTGTGATACTTGTAAAATGGGAACTCATTGAAAACTTCTTTTCTAAAGCAATTTTTCAGACTGTGATTGGGAAGTACCTCTTCAATATTGTTCTCTGCATAGCTTGGTTCAAAATCTCAGTTAATAGAGTATTCTTGACCTGGACAGAAGCTTCTTCAAGAATTAAGTATGTCTGAGAAGTTGCAAAGATTCAGTAATAAATATACCAGCAATCTTATAGCATAGACTCTTCTTTTACTAAAATATCTTGATATATGCCAAATGAAGAACATTAAAAGGCAAAATACGGTCTTGTTTATGCATTTGCACGCACACTTAATGTGTAAGCCAGCTGGAAAATTACACTTCCCCCATTTTAATATCTTAAAAATGTTTTTTTTTTCTTCCCCATAGCCCCATCCCCTTCACCACCACCACCATCCTCCACCCTGGCCCAGAGAAGGATTTCCAAGTCTTTTACAAAGAACTGGAAACTAAAATATTTTGATCTAGAAATTCCACAGCTGTATTCTCTGGGACTTTTCGTTTGAAGTACCCAATGTTTTAATTTCCATTTTAGTGCCTTAGTCAGACTATTGTCTATAATGCTTTTATGCATTTTCTCTTCATTGAGTGTAACACGTGACATGACCTTACCTATATCACAGGAAAGGAAATCTGGTAGAAGACTAGAATGCATGTACAATTACTAACATTTAAAGGTTCCCTTCCCCCCCAACATGGCTCTAAACATATTTCACAACTCAGCTGCAGAAAAAAGAAGGAAAGAGAGCAAGACATTTTCCCTTATTATAGATTTACCTTAAAAAAATTGACACCAAAATAAAGAAAGGAAAACTCTTCCTTTAACTATGAGATTAAGCTATGAGAAGATAATTTTCTTTTCTTTTACATTTCAATGTATTTCAGCTAACAGAAAAGTTTAATCTTTCCAGTCTTCTTTCTAACATAGACATAATTTTTATGAATCTTGAACAGGAAGGTTACAATGGCCTTTGACCATAGAACTATCATAAAATAAGTGACTAATCAGTATTCATTCAACTTTGTTATACATACTCATTGTTATGATACTACTTGCTGTTTCAGTAGTGATATTCATGCAATGCAATTTACAAGTTATTTCTTTCACACATAGTGTTTGCAGCATTACCCAGAACACAGTGACTTTAATTGAACTGTTTCCAAATGTCACCATTTACTAAGGACATGTCAAGAGATAAAGGTGAATGCATGATAGATGAGCAGATATAAAGGTGCTTAATTTCCTGTCAAACTGCACTAAAAAGTCCATACAATTCTCTTCTACCCACTCACCACTTCTGTCTCAATTTACAGAAATTAAAAAGATCTACCTCTTCATTCAAAAATGTATCCTCTTTTTTTTCCCAATTTCCTTTTGTTTTTCTTTTTGATATTAACTTTCTTACAAAAAGACAGGTATCAACCTTTTGAGGAAAGATCTTGACACAAGTCAAAGATGTTTATAAATAGAAAACATTCTTTGGGTGAGAAAGACACTAATTTATATCAGTTTTATTGCAGTGAGACAAGATAAATCTTATGAAGTGTTTATTTCCTCTGAACTTAAAAATCTGACATGTAACTCCTAGCACTTTTCTCGGAACAAAGACAAGACTTACTTGAATTGTAGGCAACATCCCCTTAACAGTTGATAGTAATAGAATTTTCTAAGTATTCTAGTACCAAAAGAATCAGTTTGCTCTTAAATGGAAAAAAATACCCCTAGGAAAAGGAAACATGTCCTAATTTTTCTGTAGGATTACAGTTGTTTTTTGTACTGGAGAAAAAGGTTTTACTAATTGCAGTGAAATATAGCAATCAAACTGACAATATATTGCTTTCTATGATCTCCTCACAGATAATATTACTGTTTGAATACATTTGATATTTGAAATTACTCACCAAATGAAATCCCACTTTATGTCTTCATTGTCATAATTTGTATTTCAGTAATCCCATAATGGAGCAAACATATTTGCATGGAAATATATTTTAAAAAAAATTTAAAATTTCTGCCATTTAAAAAAATACTTTTATACTGAAAAATTCATTAGAAACCACAACCCTCAATATGAGGAGCAGGAGTAATTTGCTCCATGTGTTAATCTGTGACATATTGGTTCAGTTCCTCAGGAGTGAGTCAAGTTCTCCAATTCATCAAGAAAAATTTACATATGTAGGTCACTATTTAATTATCAAATAATTGTTAATAAAAAAAACCCCAAGAAAATGTGTTGTGTTTTTTATTTTCCTCATGATATTGCTACAGACTGCAAGAAGCTGTATAGGCAAGCCTTGAAAGTCAGTTCAAGTCCTAAGGAGCTCTTGGTCAAACACTTTTGCTGTGTCTGTGACAGCAAAAGAAGGTTCTGTCTGAAGCCATTTAGCTCCTTAGCTTTAGTCAGATGAGAAAGTAAGCATTAGTTTATTTTCTGGTGTGGTAAATTTAGACAAGAAGGAGAAATGGAGTGACTTCATGAGGCTGAGGAAAGTTGATGAAATTAAGTGGGAGCATATAGTTAACTGGGTGTTAATCCTACAGCTTTAACAAATAGTTTGGTGGTGTAAACATAATTCTGTACATCCATTGTACATAACTGAGTTACTGGGAGTGTTTTGTATCCAAAGTTCAAACTGCTTTAGTCGGACAAGAAGCTTTTGTTTGAGAGGTTACCCTTTCTGACTAAATGAACATAAAGTACATTACAAGTAATTGCCATTACGAATTTTGAAATCACTTTCTATGTGTTTAACATTTGCAGAAAATATTGTTTTTTCTTCTGTCAACACTTCTAGTAGTGTATTCAGTTGACAGAATATCCATTAAAATGAACTAATGGAGGTAAGAACACAGCTTTCAAACTCATTTTAATCTTGAAACTTTCCCTCTCTGAGTACTTGATTTGAGGGAAACTTTGATTGAAATATTTCCCATTAAATGAAAATCTTTTACTCTCATAAAATATTAGTAGCACATATGGACATACCTTTTTGTGTCTTACAGCTTTACATATATGAGCATTGCTACAAGTATTTGATCTGCTCACATTATTTTAGGTAATCCATGGAGGAACATTTGATTTCCAAGTGCTAAAAACAGGAACACTGATCAAATATGCTAAAGCATGTCCATTTCTGCATAAGAATAAGGCTTGCAAGTTGTTACTCAAAATGTGTCTTTTGCCCATGGCGTAATTTGCATTTTTAATACAGGTCATATGTGTCCTGTAAATTTGTCAGTATTTTCATGGGTGCACATTGTAACCAGTATGGCAACTGAATGGTTAAATACATGTCAGATACAAATTTTCATTTGGATACAAATAAGGGAAAAAATCCCTTTCTATGTCTAGCTCTTTGATGTAACTAAACTTCATTTACCTCTGAATCATGTGGTATGAAGCTTCAAGAGGAATAGAAAACTTTCAGGTTTTCCAAAATTAAGCTCCTATGAACACCCATTCTTCTGCACAAGTAATAAAGGTTAGAAGTCCCAAGCAACCAAAATCCAGTGATTAGATGGAAAGAGAACAGCCATTAGTAGTACCTTTTGGGAAAAGGTGTATGGCATCTTGTACAGATATTGTATTGTGGAATGACACCAGGGAAAGTAATGTTCATTTCTATTCAGTTCTGTATTTAAAAGCTGTGGTTTGATGCTTGCCAGAATCCATACATTTATGTCCGTGGTACTGTATGAATGAATAGACCCTGGGAATTTAACTTCTTTGGTTCATGTAGTCATAAACTTTAAAACAGATACTAAAGGTGTTTTATATTTAAAATTTTGCATACTTGCCTAGGATTTTAAGCAGTGGTCTTGCTTAAACAGGATAATTATCATACAATCATAGTTTGGAAGGGAGGGGACCTTAAAAAGATCACCTTGTTCCAATCCCTCTCATGAGCAGAGACACCTTCCACTAGACCAGGTTGCTCAGAGCCCCATCCAAACTGGTCTTGAACATTTCCAGGGATGGACCACACACAGTTTCTCTGGGAAAGTTGTTTAGTGCCTAACCACCCTCACAGTCAAGAATTTCTTCCCTAATACCTAATCTGAACCTACTCTCTCTGGGTTTGAAGCCATGTCCCCTTATCCTATTCTGCACACCCTTTTAAAAAGCCCCTCTCTCCCTCTCCAGCTTTCTCATAGGCCTCCTTCAGGTACTGGAAGGCTGCTCTGAGAGCCTTCTCTGCTCCAGACTGAATATCCCAACTCTCAGCCTGATTTCTTAGGAGAGTTCCAGCTCTCTGATCATCTTGGTGCCTCTCCTCTGGACTCACTCCAGCAGGTTCTTGTCCTTCTCACATTGGAGGCCCCAGAGCTGGATGCAGGTGGGGTCTCTCCAGAGCAGAATCACATCCCTCAACTTGTTGGGCACAGTTCTTTTGATGCAGCCAAGGACACATTTGGCTTTCTGGGCTGTGAGTGCTCATTGTTGGGTCATGTTGAGCCTCTTGTCAACCAACATCCCCAAGTCTCTATCCTCAGAGCTTCTTTCAATCCATTCTTAATTCCCATAATTATATGAGAAACAATTTAGCCTAATATCCTTCTAAGATTATTCATAATGGATTAATTGGAAATGCTATTCAAGAGAGTATGCTTTGAGATTTGCCAAAAGTGAATTTTAATCCAAAATGTGTGGGTGTTACTTTTCTTTGATTGTTTAAATCCCCCATCACATACCACTGCATAGCATTATTACTGCTTCTTGCTTCCCAGCAGCAACTTGATGCCATCCAATTCTCCAAGAGAATTTTAAATATTTGGAATACAGTCCAAGTATGAACTCATCTGGAACACCAAGAACTACAATTAAACTAATTAAACTCTTGCAATCTGGCATTTCAAATTATTGCAAATAGGTAGAAACCTTTAGCTGAATGACAAAGTCTGTAACACACTGCATTCCCTTTTGTTAATTGCAGTTTATATTGTCAGGATTTTAATGAGCTGATAA
This sequence comes from Urocynchramus pylzowi, assembly GCA_013397555.1. Taxonomy (NCBI): domain Eukaryota; kingdom Metazoa; phylum Chordata; class Aves; order Passeriformes; family Fringillidae; genus Urocynchramus; species Urocynchramus pylzowi. Next base: position 408,348 of record VZRH01001122.1, on the reverse strand, counting down.
ACTTGTTCTCCAGCACTATTCAACAAAATATATTGTGTTTATAAGTCCATAAATTAGTATATTGAATAAGAAAAAAGCCATTAAATTCATTGCATAATTGTCTTCTACATGTATTGCATGCAAATAAGACCAGCTAGAGGAGATTCTGTTGAACAGTCATACCTACTGGGGCAAAATTATAATGCTTTTTCTCACTTCCACATCTTCTTATAGTCATATATAGGAGAAGTATTGAGATGCTAGTTTGCTATTTAGGACTTGAATAAACAGGACATATTTTCAGATGGTTAGAAAGTAAAAGAATGCAAGAAATGGACAAGTCAAAATCAAAGACAATACCAGTCATACATAGCATCAGTACAGGATCAGGCCCTTTGTCATTCAGGTTTATACTCCGTGTCAAAGTCATACAATATTTATACCTGTTAATTTTTTCCACCTTAAAATGGTCACCAATACTATCTCACTTGCACCCAATATATTCACATCTCATAGCTGAACAGGCTTGTTGCTATCAGTTTCTGAGTACTTTGAAAGTGTGAGCTGTTTGGAGAGACATAAGTGGTGTGCCAAGAGCCTGAAGCATCAGCTCTGAAAGCACAGGCTGCTTCACTGATCGCCTGCAGAGTCCCAGATGCTGGCTCTGTGTTACTGTGTGGAGCAGCCCTCAGGGTAGCCTCCAGGCCAGAAGAGCTTGCCATCTACCTCGATTGCTTGTTCAGTCATCCCAAAGGCGAGCTCTGGGGCAAACCTGCTGATACTCCTGGATGGCGCTGGGAACTGGTGATGTACCCAACCCATCAGCAACAGTATTTGCACGTATCCTTTAGCTATTCTATTTGCCATTTCATTCACATCAAGTAGGGAAAAAAAGAAAATAGTCTGGGGATTATTCCTTGAAGATGCCCTCAGGTTCTTCCCAAAAGGACTCAAATTGTTTCCTCTCATTAGGGCAGCTGGGACTTTAGACAACCTTAGTTTATACTGCAGATAAAAGATATAATGAATGCAAAATTTGTACCTCTTATTTACAGGAAATCTGAAGTCTTCACTTTAGCTACAGCATGGAGGTATCCACAGAACAGATAAGTCTGAAATAATAAAATTATTCCATATAATTTAAAAATGTTATCTTTCTGAAAAGCATGGTGCCATGATTCAAAGACAATTATTATCATCAATCCATTGATGATGCATGTATTCCTGGCCTGATAAAGCATAGTGCATAAATTAATATCAACCTTTAACTACTGATGAGGGTAACATGGTGAGGATACTCTAAGCTTACACATTTTATTTCACATGTAAGATAAGATAGGAGCAGTCATGGATAACTACTGCAGCTCATACAGTTCACTTACGTGTAGCAACATCCTTTTATTGCCTGCTCAGATGTGAATTTACCAGAGCAAGGAACCTGCAGCAGTTGGGCACTCCACTTTTGGTTTTACCTCTCTGTGTCCTGAAATGATACCCTTGCAGTTTCTTTTCTTGCTGTCTCCCCCTGTATCTTCTTTCACAGAAAAAAAGCAATGGGATTAGAACATTGTTAAATTAATAAATAAATTATTACATTGCTTCCTCTGGATCAGACTAGCTCAGAAATGCACATGAGCTTCAAACAAACAAACAACAACAAAAAAGGGAGCTTGAAGTGCAGTCTTCGTAGATATGCCACTAAAAGGCAACAACTAATTAAAAAAGACAATTCATTAAGTTGATCACTGCACTGGTTTCATTGGTTCCATTCCCTCCTTTGTCCTACCCTATGGTAAGCATCATGGTAGAAAAGGGTTCTGGATTCAAACAAAGCATAACTCCAAGAGACAGTCTTCATACTGGACCTTTTGGAAAGAAAAAAAAAACTCCAGACCTCAAACCCAATAATTTATATCCAGAATGAGAAGAAACTATTTTTTAATGAAAGATGATTTTGGAGCACCCATTACC
>VZRH01001122.1:379490-405530 GCA_013397555.1 Urocynchramus pylzowi | reverse complement strand
CTTGCCATCTACCTCGATTGCTTGTTCAGTCATCCCAAAGGCGAGCTCTGGGGCAAACCTGCTGATACTCCTGGATGGCGCTGGGAACTGGTGATGTACCCAACCCATCAGCAACAGTATTTGCACGTATCCTTTAGCTATTCTATTTGCCATTTCATTCACATCAAGTAGGGAAAAAAAGAAAATAGTCTGGGGATTATTCCTTGAAGATGCCCTCAGGTTCTTCCCAAAAGGACTCAAATTGTTTCCTCTCATTAGGGCAGCTGGGACTTTAGACAACCTTAGTTTATACTGCAGATAAAAGATATAATGAATGCAAAATTTGTACCTCTTATTTACAGGAAATCTGAAGTCTTCACTTTAGCTACAGCATGGAGGTATCCACAGAACAGATAAGTCTGAAATAATAAAATTATTCCATATAATTTAAAAATGTTATCTTTCTGAAAAGCATGGTGCCATGATTCAAAGACAATTATTATCATCAATCCATTGATGATGCATGTATTCCTGGCCTGATAAAGCATAGTGCATAAATTAATATCAACCTTTAACTACTGATGAGGGTAACATGGTGAGGATACTCTAAGCTTACACATTTTATTTCACATGTAAGATAAGATAGGAGCAGTCATGGATAACTACTGCAGCTCATACAGTTCACTTACGTGTAGCAACATCCTTTTATTGCCTGCTCAGATGTGAATTTACCAGAGCAAGGAACCTGCAGCAGTTGGGCACTCCACTTTTGGTTTTACCTCTCTGTGTCCTGAAATGATACCCTTGCAGTTTCTTTTCTTGCTGTCTCCCCCTGTATCTTCTTTCACAGAAAAAAAGCAATGGGATTAGAACATTGTTAAATTAATAAATAAATTATTACATTGCTTCCTCTGGATCAGACTAGCTCAGAAATGCACATGAGCTTCAAACAAACAAACAACAACAAAAAAGGGAGCTTGAAGTGCAGTCTTCGTAGATATGCCACTAAAAGGCAACAACTAATTAAAAAAGACAATTCATTAAGTTGATCACTGCACTGGTTTCATTGGTTCCATTCCCTCCTTTGTCCTACCCTATGGTAAGCATCATGGTAGAAAAGCATCTGGATTCAAACAAAGCATAACTCCAAGAGACAGTCTTCATACTGGACCTTTTGGAAAGAAAAAAAAAACTCCAGACCTCAAACCCAATAATTTATATCCAGAATGAGAAGAAACTATTTTTTAATGAAAGATGATTTTGGAGCACCCATTACCACCAATGAGAATGTTCTGTGGTTAGTTTGCATTATGAGACAATAACATGCTGCTTTCTTTTTTTTTTTTTTTTACTTTTACTGAATGCTATTGTTGTGGTGCATAATATTTTGGCATCACTAGGGTATCTGACCTAACACAAAATTGCACTTGATTTAAACTCATAATATTTGAAATTAGAAAGGTATAAATAATGTATCTTAAAAATTACTTACTGGAAGATGCAAAGCTTTAAGTGTTGCAAGGGAGCTCTCCGTAAGTACTTCTAGTTAAGTGTCCTCTACTATATTCAATAAATCCTCTTTATAAATAACCTAGGCAATGCTACTAAAATCATTGTGGTTAAATGTACAGATAACAGTTTGCAGGTTCAATGGATAATGAGGTTCACCACAGCTACAAAAGTGATTGAAGCTTTTGAAGACATGGTTGCTTCATTTCTTAGAAAGTGTCCTGTTGCATTGTATCTGGCAGCATATTAAAGAGTCTATATTTACAAAACTGAATGTTTAGCCTTTCAAAGGAGTGAGTTGAAGTATTTGATGATTATGTTAGATAATTGTCTCATGTACTTTTAATGTAATGCTTGGTGACATTTACCACAGAAAATCTTAACAAAAGTTATCTTACTCCATGGTTACAGTAAGTCTTGTGGTGGAATACCAGTTATTCTTACAATATCTACCATTCAACAAATCATTAGGAAAAATTCAAATTAATTCTAAAATTATCTAGGGAGCTGTGAGAAAGACTTTGGCTGTATAGCTTCATAAACTAATACAGCAATATATAAGAAAAGAGATTAAGTCAACTGGATCAAAGAGTATGGGTGCTTAAATATGGAGCAAATATTTAAATGGGAGGAGAAACGCTTTCAACTTTTCAAAAAAGGAATAAAAAGTCAATAGTTGGAAAGGTATTTTAGAAAAATTCAACTCTAAATAAGTCAAAAATTCCTAATAGTAATGATACAGATTATTACTGAAGATTTTATCTTCAATATTGCTTGCAACCTCTAAAGCAAAACTTGTGACTCTCTGATGCAAGTTTGACAGGCATTCTTCAGCCCACAAAGCAGAAGCAGTGCTCTTTTTAGCTCTAAAGGGCTGTAAATATGAGCATTACTTCTCATTCTTCCTCTTCTGCCTCAGTTTATTCTGAGTGATTTCTCCAAGTACATTTAATTGTTTCATCAGCATTTGTAAGGCAAATGGCTTTAATCAAATTTCTTGCTTTATGCCTGTTCTGGTTGTGTATTTTGGCTTCTGCTTTTATGAGGTTTTTGTTTGGCTGAGTTTTAATATCATTGAAGGTGTCCTGTTTGTAAATGGCCATCCAAGCCTCTATTTGGCTCATTTAATTGTCTCTTTGTTGGTTTTACTAATCAGATCTGACTACTTTTACAAGCAGTGCCTGTGTCCAAGAAGCAACCAATACTATTCAGTTTATTTGTGCATAATTTTTTTGTCATCATCACATCACTGAAATAATATCTGCACAGCTGGTATTAGCTGAATCTGTTCTGGTCATTTTTTTGTCTTGTTTTTCTCTGAACCCAGACACCAGTTAATGTCCTGAGAATCTCATGTCTCTTTCTGTGGCAAAAAACAATTCCCATTGTTTTATGCTGCCAGAATCTCTACATAGATATTCAGATTTAAAATCCTGTTTGCTTTGAACTCAAGGAAAACAATTTATTTCCGCAATTGGCTTTATGCAAGTAAAATTCAGAAATATTCTACTAAGGTGTATAGCTAGGAGACATTCATCACATAAGCATAAACACATTAGATGTTCAGACATTTTAACTAGACATGTTTGCAGCTGCACTTGCATTTGCATATGTTCTGACACTTTGCTTGTATTTACCACTCAAACATGGTTTCCCTCAAGGTTTGGAGACAACCAGGACTGACTTTCAAACAAAATTATATGTGCAACCCTGATAGACATATAGTATTAATAAAGGGATTATTTTGCTCTAAAAGAAATTTATACAGTAGGCAAAGTCCTTAAGCCAGTCCTTAGCTTACTATGTCATTAATATATAATGTGACAGGACCAGTATCAAATATAAAATTAATTATGCATGCAGATGAACTTTTAATTTAGTTACCCTGGATTACAGTAAGGTTAACAGAATTACAATGAAGCTATTACAACTGAAATGAAAATAAGATGCATTTTCATGCTGCTGGTTTAGAGACCTGGCTTTTGCAGTATTCAAATCCTACTCCAACTTGATTCATTCACAGAAAATTAGTTCAAAGTAACACCATAAAATGTGTTTGTACTCTCTCTGGGCTTCATATGGCTGCTTTATGGTTTGTTTTAATAACAAACATTTTTATTGTTGTGGTGTGTAATGAATATGACAGACCACATCCTGTGGCCTGCAAGGTATGAGGATGGAGAGGCTGTGTATGAACTGAGGAGATGAGGTGGCCTGTGTAAGACTAGAACTCTGGGGCCCATTTGTCTTCATTTATAGCTTGTTTCTGTGTGACAATCAATAGATCATTTGCCCCAGGGGCAAATATTCCTTTATGAACAATTGCCAAGCTTTAATCATAGAATTCATCTCACCTGATTAATTTCTTCTCCAGTGCTAACAGAATTCTATTACTTCGGTAAAATCAGATACATTTGTGGCATACATTGTGTCAAAAGCTGAATTTTTCTTCCTACAAGAACATTAGAGCAAGATGTAGGTGAAGATAAATATATGAGCCATACTAAAATAATAATTTTCTTAACTGGGGTGTTGAAGATCCTTAATATAAAGCAGACCCCCATTTCTACATAGGGATTTAAGCAAACAGAGCATATTGCCTTTGCATAACAAAGCAAAGGCCCTTGGTAGCAGGGCAGATTGCATGGGTGGCTTCTGTGAGAAGGCACCAGAAGCTGTCCCTGTGTTGAAAGAAGCCTGTTCCAATAGACTCCAAGTTGAGGAGATAGAAGAGTTAAGAATTGAGTTGAGCCCAGGAAGAAAGGAGGGGTGGGACAAAAATGTTTTTAGTTTAGTTATTATTTTTTATCCTATTCTGTTTACCAATAATTGGCAATAAATTGAATTCATCTCCCCAAGCCAAATTTGTTTTGCCTGTGACATTAAGGGATATGTCAATTTACTAGCTTATCACTGCATTTTCTCCCTCTGTCTTGTTGATGGAAGAGGAGTGAGAGAGTCACTTGGTGGGCACCTGATGTCCAGTCAAGAACAATCTACCACAGAAAGAAGAGGTCTCTCACTTATCCCTTCATTACTGATTGCATGTACAACCAGAGAGTGAGGCAGACTTGGCTTTAATGCCCTTCTTACCATAAAGAAAGTTTGGTTTCCATGTTTATCTTCCCAGAAGAATGTGTTGTGTACAAGCATGAGAAGAAAAAATTGATTTCCAAATTTCCAATTTTATCACTTTCCAGTGACATCAGGATCCCAGAACAGAATTTGGAATTCCCTGAGTAAGAGACAAATTAAAAAAAAACCAAAAAAAAAAAACAAACAAAAAAACCCATGCTATAACCCAATAAGTGAAGAACTTCTTCATCTTATCTTCATCTTACTTAAAAATATTTGGAGATTAGAAGTCATAATCGTTTTTGCAAGGTGAAGGTTAAATTCCTTGAAATGTTTCATAAAACACTGTGTTGAGATCCCTGAATATGTTTTATCTTTTCTACAGGAAATTTATAGGCCTTAGATTCCATTCTAAAATACAAGGCTGGCATTCAGCAAACCAATTAAGCAGAGCTTTAAGAGCCTAGTTCAAGAAGTGATTTGAGAAAATACTAGGTAACCTACTACATAGCCTGAGATTCTTTGGATGCTTGAAATAAGATTTATTTGCCTGTCAACTTGTATTTAGTGCCAATTTAGATATGCTGAAGTGCCCCATTTGGTTTTTGTTTGCCTTTCTAAAACTGTGTTGAACCCTTGTAGCTGGTACCATGTATCATATTTGCCAGCCCTAAGAGAACAACTTGTACAACTGGACAGCTGAAAATGGGAGATGAATATTTGTTCAAGAAACTGAATCCTACTTTTAGGACCCAAGAGAGAAATTTCTCTGAGCACACATAGTTGTGTTTGTAGGATCCTAAAGGTATGTCCATATCTTTGGTAAGTGGTGGATCATTTGGTTTATAATTATCCAAGGATAAAAGCCCAAAGAAACAGACTTCCTTAAATCATGCCTACCTTACTAACACTTAAATTAAGAGTGCGAATTTTCAGCAGGTCCCTGCTAAATCACGAAGTGTTTCACATATTAGAAAGTCTACCTTTAATATTCACCTTTAGCCAGTTTATAGATGAAAATAAAATGTCAAGAAGGGGCTCAAACAGTTGGACTGCCATTCAGAGGAACCTTAACGAGCTGAAGAAAGGAGCCAAGATGAATCCCATGAAGCTGATGAAAGAAAAGTTTTAGGTCCTGTATCTGAAGAGGAATTAATCCACACACCAGTAAACATCACAAGTGTCCCATGAGTGGAAAAAATGGGCTACAGCATCCTAAGCAGGAAAAGCATTTCTAGCAGATAGAAAGAGGAGATCCTTCTCCTCTGCTCAGAGTGTCCAGCTGTGGGCTCTGTGGCACAAGAGTCATGTACATAGTGGGGACAATCTAGGGCAGGATCACAAAGACATTTATGGGACTGGAGCACCTTTCATGCAAGGGGAGCTGAGACATGTAGGACAGTTCACTTTGCAGAGGAAGGTTTGGGGACCCAGCAAGGCGTTGCAGGTCTTGCCAATGTTTATCAATATCCGATGGGAGCAAATGAAGAAGTGGGAGCCAGATCCTTCTCAGTGGTGCACACTGACAGTACAAAAGGCTAGAGATAAAAATGGAAAAGCAGTAAAATTTCATATTATCATAAGAATAAACAAGTCCAATGCTGGAAGAAGTTGTCTAGAGAGGCTGTGCAGTTTGCATCCCTCAAGATATTCAAAACTGGAGAGGACAGAGACCTGGGCACCTTGGTGTAGGTGATAGTACCCTATGCAAGGGTGTTGGACTCCATGGTGTCCAAAGGCCATTATGACCTCAACCACTCTGTGATCCTACTGATCAGATACTTAACAGTGGACTGTTAGAACTGAGCCAAATGAAGCCTTAATGGAGAATGTACATTCTCTTATTACCAGCTGAACTACACTAGATTAGTGAATATACCCTGGTGTTTGATCAGTTGCCCGTGTTTTAAAACTGTTTCTGTGGGAATGAAAGCAATATTTCAAGAATTTTCATAATTTAAATTGCACAGAAAAGAAATACTGTAGAAAACAATCTTTCATTGGCAGACATTGGAATTTGTGACCTATGAAATAATTTTTAAGCTGAATTTATTATTATATCAACAACAAAAAAAACCCCAAATTTCTCTAGTAATTTGTTATACCATGGAGCGGGTCTCTTTAATATTTAAAAACTGTATAAGTAATGACATCTTGTACTAGTATTAGATCTGCATTTATAGTACAATTGCTGTTACTGCTATTATGTTTTATATTATACTTGTCTATGAAAGTTGGGAAGTGTTAATCAACTGAACAATGCTGGTTTAGCAGACATGAGATAATAAAAAGACAGGTTGATAACAATCATTACTTTAGAACTAATAAAATCTGTTGTGTGTAATTTACCTATAAAAGTTAAAGCTCACTGTAATTGGTCTGTCATTTTTTATTGCTGCAAAATATGCTCCTGTTCGTATTATAAGAGTTGTTGTTGCAAGGCAGTTTGTAGGTGCCATAGTTTGGCTCAGTTTGACTTCTCAGAAAAATTATAGATGTCATCTCTAAGAGAAGAAAACCAGAATGGGCCATATATGCTCTTTGTACCATGTCTTCAGGAGGCACACATTATTAGTAGAGAGAATATCAGCCCAAAGTTTCTTAGCTGTGAAAAAGGTTTAGGCAATTTCATTGCATATCATTAAAGACTAAGTTGAATTGTTAATGTATGAAAGTTTTAAAGCTAGTTCTTGAGGAACATATGACAGATGGTTATGGTAAGAGGAGGGTAATGATGTGAAGTATGTCCTTGGACAAGTCTTCCATTGTATTTCATGGCTGAGAGATATTACCTTTATGTCCTTGTTCTTTCCATTTTTCTCACATCTGCCTGTGATTTTTGGAAACCACTTCCTTTATTTAAGTGCCCTACAGGATAAAAGAAGTCAGAAGAAGCTTCCAGGAGGATGAAGTGAAGGCGAATTATGTTCTGAAGAAAGTGCCACCATAACTAACAAAAGAATACAAGGTCTACTGTTAATAAAATGAGGTCAAGACTCACAGTTGAATTGGATTACAGATTCATCACACTCTGGTCAGTATAAGATGTAGTTGTGAAATAGGAGAATAATTGTTGCAGTAAAATGAAAACACAGAAAGGAAGTAAAAGAAATTGCCTTTGGATTCATAAAAGTTATTAAAAATAGGAAAACAAAATACTACCTTTGTAAATGTTGCAAATTATTTTTTTTTTCTATCTTGGGATAGATTAACCTCCAGCACTGACTGCTTGTGACAGTCCAGTAATTATCTGACTGGTGACAAAAAATGATGAAAAGATTCAAACGTTCCTGTTTTCCTACCAAAAAGGTGGCTGATAGATGAAGAAAATAAGGGAATATAATTAGCTGCATGCATCAGATGCTACATCTCTTATTTCACGAAGCAGCACACTAAGCAATTATCTAGAGTTTGTGCTTGTAATCCAGTCAGTACAAGATATGTAAGCTTTGAAAACAAAGTAGGCATATTTCATATGACTGTTATTATTGTCACAGAGAATTGATAATAGAATCCTAGAATCATTTCAGTTGGAAAAGGCATTTAAGATGATTGAGTCCAACTGCTACCTAATACTGCTGTATCTACCACTAAACCATGTATGTAAGTACTGCATTTACACATCTTTCAAATATCTTCAGGACTGGGGACTCAACCAGGTTCCTGTGCAAAAGGTTTAAATTGCAGAAAAAAATTGCTTTCTCACAACTCAGAATTTAACTGTGGAATTTCTTCACACAGGAAAAAAAAACCCAAAAAAACCTAGAACAAATTTATAAAATTAAAAACAATTGAGTCAAATTAGAATCATCAATGTATATTTGAAGGGGTTTTTGTTCAGGTATGATCTCAAAGTAATTCCTACAGTGGTGGCTGACAAAAACTAGAAAGTAAATTTGACTTATGCATGACCTTTCCCTCATGCTTCTACTCCTGGCACGCAAGTATGTTTTGAAGAAAAATACCAGAGGAAGCATTTTGAAGAAAAGTACCAGAGGAAGCAGAGGTTCTTTTTAGTCCAGCTAGGTCTTTGCTAATTGTATAACGGCTTGGGAATGTAGGAATTTTATTCTTACCTTCAGATTATGAACTATTTCATTCTATTTTTTACTAGAGTTTTTGAATTAGATATAAGCTGCATTTTAACTTTGATTTTTATTTATAGAATGCTAAATATTTACTATTTATTTAATAGAATTTTTTACTTGTTTATTATAAGTTTTTACTTTTCCATATAATTACAAGACTTAATATTAAATATGAAATTTTCTTACTCTATTTTGTATATCACTCTTTCTCCTCCTCAATTTTAGTGCAATTTCATCTCACACAATTCAGCTGTACTTCAGGTATTGATACCCAATAGTCTTTTTCAGTTTCCATTCTTTTAAGGCTTTAATAGCCAGTATGTAACTGTCTGCTTGAAGCCAGTGTGGCTTACCCCTTTATTGTTTTTTGAACATGCTATATTGAAAACAGCAAATATAATTTTCTTTTCTGTGAACTCTGTAAGTGAATGTTAAAGACCCTAAGGCCTAATAAAATTCTTGCATGAATCAATGACTTGAGGTTACTTTGGAAAGAAAAGTCTTTTCCAACCTAAATAATTCTATCAATCATTGATTTACAGTAACACCAAATAGTTTTTCTGCCTTCTTGGCTGCTCTCAGAAATCTTTTACCCTTCTTAAATGACACCAAATAACATCAAATATTTCTACATCAGTTACAGTGAAATGAAATTGTTTTATTATGTGCGTAGAGTTAGGACCAGTGCCCTTCTGCCATCTTTTCTACTCTCTCCAGGTACAGATTTTCATTTTTGGATTTGGCACCATTTCTGTAGGGTATTTTGATGGAAAACCTTATTAAACCCCTGCAAACACATGCACATTCTAACAATTAGATCTTCATTATTCTCAAAGTTTAGGGATGTATTAATACCAACATATTTAATGTGCTTACAACTGCTGTCTGACACTTGAGCTCAGAAAAGGGCACAGTTTTGTGTTTCATATTCTCCAAAACATGTGGCTCCATGTTGAGAATGCTCTTTGGGGATTGTGTTAGCTTTTAAATTGAAAACAGGACAGTGACAGTTGGCATGAGTCACTAGTCTTCTATAGAGTGTTCTAACAGTTTATTGGTAAATAGAATCAAGCTTCACTGCCTAGGAATGTTCCCAGAGTAGCCACTGAGTTTTTTAGAGTATTGTATTGATTTTAGATCGAAAGTATGCTCTCTCTATACCTCCATTGATTCTTTTCCCTTTTCCATTTCCCTCTCCATCTCTCAGTCTTTTCTCTCTTTCTGCTCTTTTTGCCCCCCCTGCAAGTCTTAGAGTTCCAATCTTTACAGTTTGCCTAAAGTTAAATCAGATTTGTCAGTTCATTTTCCTAGTTCTCTCCAGGAGTCTTTTGAAATTGATGTCCTATTTGATCCTTTCCATCCTTCTGATTTTAACTGGAAGTTAGCAATTTCATATTTGATTACCTTTAGTGTTCCTGGCTGAATATCATCTCTTCATGTCAATGCCTTATTAATCTTTTTATTGGTTTACCTTAATAGTCATTTACTGACACTTTAATTTGAGACAGTTCCTAAAGTGTTCCCTGATTAAAAAAATAGAGAACCACTATGGAGACACATCAGGAGTACAAATACACTACCTTTTTAGCTGTTCTGCTACACACATTGCTTCCTTGAGTGTTTCTTCAGCACTTGTATCATCTTTTGAACCTCATTAAATCTTTGACTGTCTTCCTGACTTCTTGTGCTCAAAAATCCTCTATTAGAAGTTTTAATGATATTAGTAAGTCACTCGTAAACACTTCAAAATGGCAACATTTAGCTCATCATCATATATTCTCTTTTCTCCTACTTTCTTCTTTCAGACCCAAATTTTACTGTTTAAGTAAGGGGGGTTTTTCTTTGGTTGTTTGAGGGTTTTTTGTGAATTTTTTTCTATTATCATTGATTTTGGATGTCATCTTTTTAACATTTCTAACTAGCACCTTTTAGCCTTTTAAATCAGTATTCATAGAGTTTGCCTCACGTAAGGTTTTTATTTTTTTAATACTGTCAGTCTGAGAGAATTTAGATATTGACTCACTTCAGTTACTTTCTGACTTTAATTGTAACTATTTTATTTCCATATGTGGCTTTTCTTTCTGAGGTGAAAAATTATAGTGGTAGCTTTCTGTTCCATTTTTATCATGCAAAGCTGTTTAATTCTAATATTTTTCAAAGGTAGTCTATTTAGTTCTTTGCTGGACATTTTGCACTAGTAAGTAAGGCACTGTAACAGCTCAGTCTAAGGAACCCAGCAGGGATCTTACACAGGAGGTTAGACTCACAATTCAGTGCTTGACTTCTTTTACAGCAGATCGAGAGCTCAGCATCTCAGAAAATGAATGCGAAAGCTCCCATGATCAAAAACGATAATTAAAAATTCCAAACAAACCAAACTGAAGAAAAAGGCTTAATATGGTTGCCTAGCTTAACTTCACATTTTCTTCTAGCCTGCAGGAGGAATGTGAAGATCTATCAGCCTACTGATGTTCCTCTACATTATGTCCTAAAACCAGGGAAAGACTGATATTATTGGGATAGCACCAACCCTTTGGGCTTAAAATAGTGTTGAAGGAAATGGTATTGTCAGTAAAGAAGTTTGGCATCCAAGCAGACCCAAGCAGACTTCAGCTCTTGGCCTTCTTTATCCTGTGGGATTTCAAACATGTATGAAGTCAGTTGAATATATTCATCATGAAGTTAACATAGTACATTCTACTCTACGTCTCAGACAGAAGCATGTAAAAAGCTACTAGGGCTAGACAAGCAAGAAAAAGTCTGTGTATCTGTAGAGGAGAGAGGCCACTGTGAGTCAGGAGTTCTGCTTCTGGTTCTATTTATACATTTAGGTGCTGTGAGTTAGACCCATATAAGAAATACTTTTTATAGCTAAAAATTCTCCCTGCTTCTGACCTACTGCAGGGACTTCTGATGTCTGAAATACAGAAACAGGTAACAACAGTAGCTGTTAACTCCCTTTGAAGCAACAGCACTTGAAAAGGAGGTTCTTTGAAACAGACTGTTGACAGTAAAAGAGTAAAGATCTAAAGACATAATGGTGAGCCAGTTCCTCTTTTTTTTCTGTCCTCTGCACCCCCACTCCAAACACAGTTATTTCTGCCCTACCAGCTGAGTGACTGTCCCAGTTCCTACTTTCATGTCCATCCCTCCAGAGGAACCTGGTTCTTTGCACAGATTCATTACAAGGCAGTCTTCTGTTCCACACCATCTTGTTCAAAGTGTACACTAACCTAGTATAATAATTTCTTTATCTATATTCTTGGCCCAACCTTCCAGAAGCCATCAGTGTGAAATCAGTGTTTGTAAGTGTAATTAAAACATTTTTTAAAGACAAAACCTCTTCTATTTTAGGGAATTTGATTGTATTTGTCAGTTGCTAGTTTTCTCAAGAGGGCAACAATGTAAAATGGTTGTTCTTAAATTTTCTTGCTTAAACTTCAAGTTTACTATGGGTTATGAGCTAATACATAAATAAGGAAAGAAATAAGCATGGCTTTCAATTTAGAAACAGCTATTTACTTTGGTAGGTGTCAAATTTAGACAGTCATCATCCCATTATTTCTAGAAGATTTGGGCTTATTTCATAAACTCCATGCAAGTTTGTTACTAAACTAGTTCAAGACACCCAGCTGTAGAATAAAGCCAAACATTGAGACTGAGCAAAAAAATTCTGATTTGTTTCAAACCTCTTATTCCACTATAAAATTTATGAAAACTGAACTTACCATGCTACCATGAAACATGAATCAAAACTCTGATAGATGAAGGATAAGGGAAGCTTGGAGCTTTAGTACATCAGTTAGTGAAATAATACAATAAGTTTTTTATATATGAACAATTTTTATGAGTCTTGAGAAACATAATGTTTGGGCTTGAAGTACACTGAGCAGCTCTAAAAGTAAAGAGCAAATATATAGCAATGGAGTGTTCAGTGTGTTAAGCAATAATTTCATAATTCCATTCTGAAGCACAAATTGGTTTATTTTTTGTTGCTTCCAAATGCTATTAGGACAAATACTTTTTATTGATGTTTATGAATAATAACTGACATTTCAAACAAAACCTTAACTCTGCAGATTGTTCTTTGTTAGATATGTACATGGCTGAAGGCACACAAAAATGCCCTGTAATGAAAGCATTTTACAGTGGTTGAATATCAATGTGCAGTATGCAAAGTTCATTATAATGCTGAGCATACTAGGAAATGTGTCAATTTGTAATGTTTATGGCTGATAATGTCATCAGAATAAGTTCTGATTTATTGCCACATACACAGCAAGAGGAAGATGACACTTAAATAAAATTAGTGTTTTCATATTTCTTTTTACAGGTTTGCTACGTAGCAGAAACAAACACTTATCATTAAGAAGGCTGAATTAAAATTGAGTGCAATAACCATGAAAATATTGTTATTCACAGCATACCTGCAATGTAATACATCCTGTGCAGTATGACTCTCAGGAGAATTTCTCCTTATCTTCTTTTGTTCATTCACTTGTATTTCAGACTGCACTCTATTCCAATATCTTTATTTAGAACAATAGCAGGGCTACCAGCTCCAGCTGTGTTTTGAGAATGTCTCAGAGAACTTTAGGATCTTAGATGTTCAAAACAGATATCCCTACTGAGAATCTACCCAGAAAGGCATTAGGCAATTTGACAACATGTTGGAGTACAAGAAGTTATTATAATTGATATGTGGGAAAGGAGGTAAGAAACAGCTCTAACAACAGGAGAAGAGACTCAGCTGCTGAAAGAAAATGCCAAAATCACAGGTCAATGCTACTTTGCTTTGTGGCAGGTAGACATAATTTTTTCTTTTCCAGAGAGGAAGGGAATGCCTTTGTTACCATTTACTCAAATCAAACTTGAAGTATAGCCAAGGTACCTCTATGCATTTTTGATAACAGAAAAGAATCCACAACTTTTAGAGTTTTCCCGTTACTGTCATAACCAAGCTGCATTTTCAAAACTAGCTTCAGTAGTTTTGAAATATTTTTTTCTGTACCAAAGCAAAGTTTAAAAATATGGTCTATACTTTGGGGCTAGGTATAGATAATCACATTCACCATTCCAAAGCTGTGATTCCTATCCTTTCCTCCCTGTTTTCAGGTAACAAAACACAAGAATGATTTTTTGAAACTAATTGGGATATGCTTCTGCATCATAAAAAAACTTTACTGCTGAAAATAGCAAGGTTTGACATAATGAAAACAGCATTATTTTTGAAGAATAATCTAAAGAGGACATCCTCAAGACCATACTCAAACTACCATCTTAGGTCTGAGTTCCTGTTAAGGTTTCTGACTGTCATTATCCATTTCAGCTTAGATTATACTTTCAAGGAAGATTTTAAAGCTTCTGCATATGTGCTGAGATGACCTAGCCAAAACAAGAGCTTAATTCTCAGCTGCTGCTCTAACAATTTAGAGTTAGATTCAGATATATTTAATAGAAGGGTCTCCTCTGAGATGCTTGACATACAGAAGTTCCCAAATCCAAGGTTGAGAATTGTTCAAACCCCCAATGTTGTAGCTGTAGTGTTGGAACCCAGGGCACAGGGAGTATTTCTCTGTCTGTCCTGAGGGGTCCTGACCCCCAGGGAAGCACTGCCTTGACCTTCGCCCATGGAGAGGGCTTCCAAGGCTTTGGGATGGATTGGAGCCTACAAGTGTGTGAAACAGATAATAGAGAATAGTGTAGTTTGTCACAGGGTGAGAAATTTAGAGTTTTGGGGTTTTACTGTCTTGAGGTAGACAGGAGACAAGATGGAGGATCTTGGGTGTTGTCTGAGCTTCTTCTTCTTCTTCATCTACTCCATTTTCTGCAGTGTTGGTGGCACAGGGTGATTGGCTGTGGGAAACCAAAGTGCAGAGGTTACGTGGACAGACAAGGATTAGTTATTGGTAGAAAGGTAGAAATAAAGTACGTTTTAAGAGTTAATTGACAAAAACAGCTTTAAAAGACCTTGAAACTGTACATCTTGTGACCATTTTTGCTGTACTTTCTTGCACGCTAAGTCTGGTGCAGACGGTGTGCCCAACTTCTGATGAGATAAAAATAAACAGCCACTTGAAGACTGAAAAAAGTCCTGTGCATCTCTCAATCCTGGCACAGAACTGTTAAAAAGAGGTTTTTCCCTATCAGGGGAGCCTCGGGGACCCAACAAGGGGTCGCACATTGTAGGTCGAAGAGGGTTTTGCTACTTGGTCACCACAATGGGACATAGCTGACTTTAGCTCTCTAAAGCTGCAGAACTCACCTCTCTGTCAGTAACCCTTTTCCTGTGCTATCCATTACATTACTAAGATGAGTAGAAAGGATTAAGGTAAATCCTAAAAATTTTTACAGAAAAACTTTTTCCCTTTTCTATTTTTTTTTTTTTCCGGAAGGGAAGACATATCTGGAAATCACAGAAGATTCATATGTTAGTGATGAATAACAACTACTAATTAACATCAATTCTTAAAATGAAGAAAAATCTAAAACACTTTTGAAAAACAAGACTCCATCAACACATCATGGGATATAGGGTCCTCCATCATTATGGCCCTAAAGTTGCAAGAATTGATGAGTTGTTTCTGCCCAAGGAGATGGTTCCTGCAGATTTGAAGACCTGTCCTAGGATATACTTTGTAAGATATTGCTCATCCTTAGCCCTGTTAATAGTTATGATGGGGTCAAAATATTCTTGTGTCCTTCTTCTAAAAAGAGATGTAGATAATCTGTCTTGAATGAGGGGTATGTTGCACACCTCTCTCTTCCTTAGAGTCCGGAAATAAATGAACAAAGAATGTAAGTACTTTTGTCTCTCTCAAGGCTGAAAGATGAAGAAGCATTCTCAGACACTGAAAACCCAACTACTTGGTGGACAGTGTGTACTAAATGTTTTATTTACACTCCTCATCAATTTCTTAAGAAACAAAAATTAATGAGAGCTAAAGCTGGCTGCTCTCTAATCCTCTGTGGCCAGAGAGCAAGTTCACTTTTCAGGCTGCAGCAGTGGTACAGGATTGCTCATGTAGGTAACAGCTGTCCAAGGGTAGAGAAAGGAGTCTGCATGAGGATTTCTGGTCTACTAGCTCAGGTTGCTTGCCAGCACATCTGTGTCAATTCTTGATTACTTCTGGCATACAGTGCTTGGGGGAGAGCTGAGCAGGGAAATCTCATGAAATCTAAAATAACCTTGATCAAAATAAGTCGGTTGTTTTGCACTGCTTACTTAAGTGTCTAAGAAATAGTTCAGGATATATCTACAACCTCCTTCCTTCTCTGAAATTTAATCTGACTCAGGTATTCCACATGATCAATCCTTCCTCTCAGATATCCAGAAGAGATTTGTAGCTGTGTGTGCCTGGGGCAGGAAGATGCATCTATTTTGCTTTGGGCACGGAGAGCTCCTGTGCATGCAGCAAATAACCCTCAGTGTGTTTTTTGGCAAGGGTTAGTACTACAGGACTATGACTGCTGTCCAGGATTTTGTTTTTCTAGATGAGAAATGTTAGAGCAAGGCAATGTGATTTAACCTATCTGCTCAGAGCAAAGACAATTATTTCTTGCTCTCCCTCTCAATCCTTCATGGCTGTGGAAAATCTATTAAAGTAAATTCTACCTTTGCTGTTGCCACCTGCCCTTCTCCCACAGGAACCCTGTCTTCTTCTATTTCCTCTTCAGTATCAGGGAATTCCAATATATTTGGCCACTTGCACTGTTTTCAAGAACACAGAAAAAAAATATCAAAGGTCAAGTGAGGAAGAAGAAGGACTGGATCCGAAAAAGTCAAACCTACCCAGAAGACCAACTGTTCCCACCCTGTGGTATTTTTGGCAATATGTAGCAGGTGCAGATTTGCAATGTTATTTCAGCAACAGCCACAGTTTTAAAGCATTACCAACCATGTCTGGTAAACACATGTGCTCTGGCAAAATTCATCCATCACAGCAGCTTCAGCTGTGAACCTTTCCTAGCAAACTGCCCTGTAAACCAAAGTTATTCCTCTGAATGGGAGAAACATTTGTTGACCTGAAGGTATCTGCTTAGAGGAAAACTGATGGCTGTTCTGTTAAATAGGACTATTGTCCTATTTTCTACTTCAACCAAGATTAGCTACAATAAGACCAGACAAGCCTAGACAAGGCCAAGCAAATGCTTAGGCCTTTATAGACCTCTCACAAATGAGTGGTTTTTTAAGTTTCTTAAAGAATCACCATCATAGGTATTGGCAAAACCAGGTTTAATATAGAAGAGGCAGCATGACAAAGTTTGCTGGCAAGATTCAGTCTACTTTTTACTAGATGGTTAAAGCACACTAGGAAAAAGCAAACAAAAAAAATTGCAAATCAATCAATTTAAACCCAAAACTATCTATGTGGAGACTTGAAGGGGGTGTTGGGGGTGGTAGGATGGGACAGGAGGAAAATTATAGGAAAGGATAATGAAAAAAAAAAATATGGAAGACCCTTCTGTTGAGTCACAAGTTTCAGAGTAGATGCCTGTGCTAACTGAGCCAAGACTTGACTCATCATGCCCAAAGGCCCTACAGCACCTAACAGCATTTAAACTTAATGCAGCTAGTACAAGGCTGTATTCCATTAATAGCAATGGGATCAGCACAATACAGAGCTACACCATGTTGAACCTTCTTCTGCTATGGGAGTACATGTCTCTCATAAAGGGTTGGACTTTGCAGAAAACACTAGTTGTTGATTCCAGGATTTAATGTATTTACTAAAAACTATACTAAACATCACACACCTTCATTCTCACAACTTATTTCAAAATAGTCTAAATGATAGCAGTTGTGTATAAGAGAAATACTTTTAAACATTCTAGATTAATGAATGTGTTCATTCGTATTTTTCTTCAACAAAATCAAATGACAGGGTTGTGAGGCTTAGTTGGCAAATGTTTTTTACAAAACAGAAGTGTTATTTTCATGCCACTAACAGGCTTAGCTAAAGACTGTACATCATTTATAACACCTTAACCACAAAGCTTGTGTTTTCATGAACTGTGTTAATTTAAAATAAATCCTCTGCTGAGCTGATTAGGAAGGTGTATTAATCCCAAATAATTCCATGTTGAGCTCACTTCTTCTTAGATGAAGGGCCTAAATTCCCATTGTTCTGAATCTTTTGTGCTTGTTTATATGACAATAGTGGAAATACTAGTGAAAAGATTACACCAAAAGTTGCTGTGATTACTAACACATGTCATATTATAGAGCTAGATTCTTCCTCCAAATCCTCAGTATGTGGTAATGTGTATGTAATAGATGCTTGTGTACACAACTCTGATTCTATACCTCAAAACAGAGGGAGCAGGGATAGTGATGCTCCTGAACAATACCCTGAGGAAAGCCAAGTCACAAGTTACTTAGTTTGGATCAGAAATATGCAATTTATGAAATCTTAAATTAAAAAAAAACCCTCTCTATTTACAGGGAACACTGAAGAAATTCTCTCTAGGATAAAAGAATAACTTCAGTTATGTGACCCTTATTATTATAATGCATTTCTGTTATACTAGAACACCTCTGTAATGCCACTAAAAAAACAAGTTAATGTCAGTGTCAACTGTGTGTTCTACTCAAGCATGGTTGTTTTACTGTTATCAGTATCTGTTGATATTGATATTTTCTCCCAGGGGTGATTGAGAAACAAGGAAGGTGGAAACTTCCTATAAAGCCTGAATGCCCTGTCAGGTATGTTTGTCTAAATGTGAAATGCTCAATTATTTTCTCATACCAAAGTTTCCCAGATAGCCAAAAAGATACAAAACAGTAGCAGGACATAAATGCTAAGTCATGGTCTGACAAAACCTATTCCTCTCCCTGAAGAGGAGCCCTGATTTTCACGTCAGATTATAAATGGTTTTCCAGCCTCGTAAGGCTAAAAATAATTCCAATTGAATCAAGCTTTACAAAGTCACTTTTCAATGTTGTCATGATTGATATTAACTGCTTCCCTCAAAGAGGCCATTTACTATGTGGAAAGACAACTCTTCTGAAAGTTCCCCAGGTGGCTCATGGCCCTTCTGTTTGACCTGGGAATAGTGTATCACACATAGCTCTGAAAGAAACAGAGGATTCTGTCTTCAGTATTCCAGCTAATCAAGTCAGATTGTCCACAGGGAAAGCCAGTTGAATATCCATTTACTAGTTCATTCACATGAATTTGTCATCAGTTCAAGTGCCAATACCAGGTGCTCTCACAGCAGTCCCTCCTTTCATTAAGCAGTCTCATTCCAGACACCCTCACTGCCTGAGCCTCCAAGAATTTTGACTACTCAGAATTCAACTCCTAATTTAGGATTAACAAAGTATCTTGACCTATCCATCTCCAGTTGAATATTCTGAGACTAATTTTCCCCTCAGACAATATATACCAAAGAGTTTACTTACAAACGAGGCATAACAAAAAGTTTTGATGAATATATGTGCAGTCATATTTGTTTGCAAATAATAAATACTTCTTTGAAGTATTTACAAAATTCTTTAGTTTTCTTTTTTTTTTTTTTTTTTTTTTTGCTTTCCATTGCTGACATACCACTGTAATTTGTAATTGCCAGTATAGAAAGGTGCAGTGCTCCACTTAGGCCATATAGTACTGCCTTAGAGGAATTCCAAAGCAGTGTATACACCATTTGACCCAACCTATAGTACCTACAGAATCCCAGGGAATGATTTTCTAAGTACCACTAAGAGTTTCATTTCTACAATCAATTCATATAGGCAACAGCCACAATCAAGTCTTGTTGTGTCTACAGATGTGCATGCACTGACAAGAACACCTGATACAACACCAGATCTTCAGCAATCAGGGCTAAGTTACTAGTCACTACCAGATCATATTTCAGCTTGAGTTTTCAAATATGTAAAAGCTATGCCAGCAGAACCAACATGGTAAATTAGTTAAACTCTTACTTTAGCATTGTCTTATGCATCTCTTTTCTCCATCCATCCAAATTCCATGTCTCTTTTTGGATATGTATGGAAATTTATCTTAGGAACAAAAGCAAGTTTTAAACAACTGTTCCAAGACCAGCAGTTTAAAAGCACTGCATACTGGGCACACTATTCTAAATTTTGCTTATAGAAGTTGAGCAAATTTAGGGCAAGAAATGAGCATTTATAATCTATTAATCAAAATATTATTAAGCCATGCAGTGTCTTTACTGGTAAGGGAGGAAAACACCCTTAAATACTGGTTGAAGTTTAATCACTAAAATGAGTTTTTGGCACATTTTTCAAAACACCTGCTAACAATACTGCAACATCCTTTCTAAGAAAGTGGATTGCTACTAATTCAGTTCTGATTTTTATGGATAATATTGGATTGTCAGTAGGCTAGAAGTCCTTAGGGTGCAATAGTTTTGCATTATCATGTCTGGACTACTTTATAATTTGTTAGAATGGGATAGCTTCTGAAGCAGTATCATCATACAGAAGTAAACATGAAGGGTCCTGATGTACAAGTGATCCATGGGACTGTCATGGTCAGGCCACATATAGCAGTCTTCTTGTTTTGGCATTCAAATTCTGTAGCAAATTGTCATTTCTACAACAATAAGAAACATAGTTACAACCTGGAAGTTTGATTATGATCTGATGTCCTTAAGATCATTTTCTGCCATGAAATCTAAAAATGCTGTCTTTTTACATGTCATTGCTTTCTAGCCAAAGAAACCTTTGTTAAACTGCAAAGAACTCATTCTTTTCCATATCTTTTCAGTAACATTATTTTGTGTCAATCTTTCTCCAAGTGTTCCTAGAGAAAGCAAATTAAGTAAAGCAAAAATGTAAATTGCATGTCAGGAGTTATTGGGAGAGAAATGAAGCACAAAACATAGAAAATTACTTGCCATGGAATAAATTTATGTTTCACCTGGTACTTAAATCCTGATTCCCTATCTCAGGGATATAAGGACAGGCTGAAAGGTCAGGTTCAAGTAGGTCTCTACATTAATCACAACGATGGGCCTTCTTGCATCCAAGAAACAACTAAATAAACTAGAACTATCAAGCAATCAAGTGAGATATGATACAGGTCTACGAAGTCAAGGTGATTATAAGAGAGTGAATCAAATATATTATCAGAAATTAAATAATGATGATGGTAATAATAACAATAGTAGTGAAGGTCATGATTCCTCCTACAATATCCACTCCAGAAAGATGGCAGTTTAAACTAGTTGAAGGGCAGACTAGATGTGTGTAAGGAAGAGAAATCTATTGATACACAGAAGTGAGGCATGGCTTAGAAAGCTTCCAAAATGATTATGGATTGACAATGCACAAAATATACCGTGCATGCTAAATTTAGTCTCCTATCTTTGCAGTTTTTTAGCTGCTAATATAGACAAGCTACTTGAATCTTTGACCTGAGCCAGTAGAGATGGTTTTACGTGCTCTGTGACTTTTCCTGCCATTTCTTTCAGCGCCCCTGAAGCCTTTCAAACAGGCCTACAACCTCTTTATCTGCTGTCACTATTCCGGTTTTGCTACAGCTTTTCAGAACAGATTTGTGCAACTGAGAGCTGTCACAGGTAGAAGAAGTGGAGTTCACTCACCAGGGCAGTGGAGGAAAATTCACTGCATTACTATCATAAAGCTAAAACTTGTTTGATTATAATTTTACAAAGTTCATGCTCTGCGAACGCAGACATTGAAAATCATTCCACAGTTCATTGTCAGTTATTTGGTTCAAGTACAAGAATCTGTCTATGATGAAGAAGAAAAAAGCCATTAAAACATGCTGATTTATACTGATCAGAACATGATCATTATTTTCACTTCAGTACAATGGGATTTTGGCCTCCAGTCCTACACAGCTCATTCCTTTATAGAGGGCTATTTCACTAAGTTCTTTTTATTCTTATGGGCAAGTGATTATTCCATCCAACACTAGTTAATTTCGCAAATCATTCATATTAAAATCAAATGTATCTTTATCACTGCTAATATATGTTGTGAAATACTCATAAAGATAATACCAAATATTTTTGAAAGGCATTCTAGCTTCAAGAGATTACTTTCAAGATTCTGTGTTTTCCCTGTACCTCTTTCCCTTTTTCCCAGGTTTTAACTTTCCACTGTTCTAACTGGTACTTTTTTGTTATTACTCAGGTTATTATACATGACTGGTCAACAATATTTTATATTGCCTTAAATAATTACTTTTTCAGATAATCACTCTATGTGTAAATTCACCATGCATGTAAATAACTGGGGTTTCTGAGCCCTGAACAAAATTTGAGAGTGTATATTGCTATCAAACATTGCCTGTTTCATTACTGGTAGAAATGTTTTATTAATATTTTTGTGTTTATATTAAATTTTTTAATTAATATATGTGCATATTTTATTTATTTATTTTTAAATTTGGAGTAGCTGAAGTAAAAAAAAAAAATGTCTTTAATGTTTTCACAGAATGGGTCATGTTGGAAGGGACCACAGAGGGTCATCTGGTCCAACCTTCCTGCTCAGGCAGGGTCATCCCTGAGCACATGGCACAGGATTGTGTCCAGATAGTTCTTGGATATCTCCAGTGAAGGAAACTCTCCACAACATCTCTGTACAATCTAATCCAGTGCTCAGACACCCACACAATAAAGAAGGTCTTTTTTATACTCAAGTGGAACTTTCTGTGCATCAGTTTTGGTCCATTGCCTCTTGTCCTATTGCTGGGACCACTGAAAAGAGCCTGGTCCATCCATTTGACACACTCCCTTCAGATACCTACATAAATATCTACATAAATTTTCAGTGGTGTTTGGCCTGCAAGACTAAAGCAGCTTTCCTGTAGACACTGTGATCATTTGTATTTAACTGAGAAGTTTTAGGCCTCAGTGGAAATACGTGTTTTCTAGAAAGCACATGTAGATAGCAATAGCCAGTGAAGTAAATGGCCATTTAGCCAATGTCACTAACTGATCTTGTAACAGTAAGAGACACAACAGTTCCATCCAAGAAAAGAATTTTGTTTTAGTTACAGGCTGCCTAAAGGCATCTACACCAACAATCCCCAAAAAATAGTATCTTGGTGCAGAATACTGCCTTACCACTAAGGTGCTACCAAGCAGTTAGTCACCATACTGTAGATTGAGAGCTGCTTCATGTACCTTTTATTACTGCATATAAATACTGCTAAGGACTTGAGTTTGGGACTGCATACCCACTTCAAAGTTTACATTCTTTAATCTTGTTCTTTGAGAGAAACAATCTTTGCTCATTTGTTAAACTAGTTGATCTGCAAGCTGCCCCCTCTTCAGAATGACTGGTAGGTAACACAACAACATCTTCTCTATTAGCAGTAAAGCATCCCTAAGATTGCTTTTTCCTGTAATTATATTTTTAGCTTTATCCCTTCCAGGTGGCTCTTGGCAAGACTCTAGAAGCAGCCATTTGAAGATTAAATGTTCCAGCTCCTTGAGAAATTATTCCTGATTTGTCCTTCAATCACAGATTTTCTACAGAGACTGCAATTTTACAAGCATTTTGGCTTAGCATTCAAGAAGCAGAAAATGATTGCAAATAACCTACACCCTTTTATTTTTTTTTCCTTTTCCAGAGACAATATCTCAGTAGTCCATGAAAATGCTCATGGAATTCCAGAAGTGTCATTACCCAAAAGCCAAACTTGTGGGAACATAGTGACATAAAAATGATGAAACTGATGTCATCCTATACCAGTGGAAATTAATTGGACCTGTGCAGCCAATTCAGTCCCTAGTGACAATAGAAAACAATGATATCAGACTTCTTAGGATGAGCAAAAAAAAAAGGATATAAGTATTCCAGGAAAAATTTGTAGAGAAATAAATGTCACTGAAAAAAAATATTGTCTATTTTGTACAGAAGAAAAATAGCTGCTATTGAAGGAGTGACTATACAGAAGCTCTACTTACAATTCCTGGCCTTCAGAAAAAGTTTTCTTTGATTTATTTTTGTATCTGTTTCAACTTATAATAATACCTGTTTGTACTGAACAACTCAGCCTGCTGCTCAGTTGCTGGAAAGAGTATTTTTTGGGTTTTGAGTAGTTGAATTAAAGAGAAATAATATTTTGACTAAAACAGCCAGATCTTATGACATTGTCAGCTGAAGGTTACTAAACTGAATGAGTGAAATAGATTCTCTGGGTTGAAAAGGCTTGTAAAATTTTGAAGCACAAAGAATTATCAACTCCCAGCAGAGCTTTCTAATATTTTTCTAATATTATAAAATAATAGTCTTGTGAAAGACTGTTAACCAACGGCAAGAATTTTGAAGTTTAGATTATTTTATTTCATAAAGCCATGGATCTTATAATACAAGATTTAATCTTTAGATAAGAACTAATTATAAAGCTCAGAAAAGAAAAAGCTTACACTTCAGGTTGTCCTAAAACTGTTCTGCATAATGTATCTGAAAAAAAACCCTCCATGAATGTAGATCTGTGGTTGAAATTTCATCTGGTAAAGTCTGATATTATACCAGACCACTTCTTTTCTACTGTAAAGCTAGATAAAAAGTAGAATATACTAACTATTATAATAATCTCCAACTGGAAACACACATTTTTGTGACAAATAAATGTTTGGCTTTTATGAACATTATTAAATATTATTGAAACACTTGTTAAATACATCTACAGAGTTGGGTTTAAATAACAGCATCTCATCACCTTTTTCAGACACAGGGTGGGAAGGACTTACCAGGGCTCTCCAGAAGTACTCATTCAGACACAACAAGACCCATATGGATGAGTCTTCTCACAGACTTCCATTATCATGTGCAACAGGTGCACGTTATATTCCTATGTGATTATGGAAAGTAGGTTTGGTAGCACTTAGTTTTGCACTGAAACCTGATGAGAATGTCAAAAGAGGTCTGAAATTAATAAAAGTTTAAGTTTCCCCCAAACTTATCAAATCATAAAGAGAAACTTCTGCATGAAAATGTGTTAGTCAAGCAAAGAACCGGGACTGACTGAGAGTGCAACTGAAAATCTGTCGTGTCCTTTGTTTAATTTCCCATTTTCTTGATTAAATCCTGCACACTCATTTTCAACAATTTTTTCTTTAAATAAAGACATATAACTTAGATATATATCTCTAGAATTTTGTTTACAAAAATAGTTAATGATCATTGAAATAAACATACAACTTTGAAATGTATTTTGAGAAAGCTCATCCGATAGAATTTGAACTAAATTCAATTTTATGATCACTTTATAGTTCAGAGATTATATTAAAATAGGCTAATGAGAGACTAAAACAAATTCAGCAACTATAGTCTTTCAAGACAATAAAAAAATGTTGGGGAGCAGATCCTGATCAAGGATAATATCATAAACAGTATCATTTGTGTGATTTTAATTAGTTGATTGCAACCCACATGGACTGTGCCCCTGCTGGGGGCTGTGACAGCAATGCTGCTAAAGGTGGAGGAACTTCCCAGAATAAGTAGAGACATTTTTTTGCATGGCCCAGTAACATGAGAAATAGGTATCATGAGGTGTAGTTTTTGATTTAGGGGTTTCTCAGCTCATTGTAATAGTCTGTCAGATGTAAATCAGCATGTGAATAGGTAGAACTATTAAAATAATTCTAGCATAGCTTCTGAGAACAAAATTATTAAATAGTATTTTTTAAAAAATCATCAAAATACAAAAAATGGCAGATTTGTGCTAGTGAAAGGAAGAATAGCATACTGCAATGTTACCCATAGACATTCAAGTGGATCTCTTAACAGTGAACTTGTGGTCTAAAACCTACCTATTGCTGAAATAATACATCTTTACAAGACCATTCTATCCTTGTTGCCAACAATTTATTAGCTCTCAGTTGAAATGGTCATCTTTTCAGACTAAGGCTTGATCAAAAGACTACAATTTTCTCTGTAGTCACTCATGCCTTAAATACATGGAAATATCAGAATATTTTAAAGTTTCTTAATCACCACCCTCTTGGAAGTGTAATGGTCCATTCTTTTCTTAATGACTTTCAGGGCAGTAATGAAGCATCACTGGAACTCTGCCAGAACATTGACAAAGTCTTTTTATTGGTAAACGATAACTCTGCTCCTGAATTTGGGAGACATAATTCTATCCACAAATTAATGGGAAATGAGAATAAATACATGTTCAGTTAACAATTCCATTCATGTGCTGCATAATATTGAAAAGTAAGCTTTAGGTGATCCATAATTTAATCTTGCCAGCAAAAGTCACTGATCATTATTATTCATTTGTCAAAAAGTTTTAGAATTGTAGGAGATATATAATTTGTCAGATGTGAATACATGGAAGATATCAGGCAAGGCCCTATACAATAACTACCTCAATATTCTCCAATTACAAGGTTTTAAAAATATTAAGCTATAGAAATTACTCTTTTTTTTTTT